>QBDW01005088.1:0-44570 GCA_003261595.1 Maconellicoccus hirsutus
CAGCAATAATGGTGGTAATCGAGGTAGAGGTAGACGTGGACGACGTCGTGGTGGTGCCGGTGGACGATTTCGATACCAAAATCAAAATTCGAATTTCCAATATCAAAATTTCAACAATTCCGATTATCGTAATAATTCAAATGATGGTCAAAATCAATTCGAAAATCAAAACTATGGCAATCAAAATCGAAATCGTGGATATAATCGTGGCTATAATCGTGGCTATTCCTATCATCCGTATCGTGGTGGTTACCGTGGTAGTCGTGGTGGTCGTGGTCAGTATAACCAGTATAACAATCAAAATAATCAGTATGTGAAAGATAATCGTGACAAATTCGATGACTCAACGAATCAGACGAGTAATGCAAATTTAATCGAACGACAATGTATGTCAAGTATTGCCGATGCTGATGATACAAAAACCGTAAGTTTTTATTTGGATTCAGGATCGACTGATCATATAATTAACAATAACGTAAATTTAAAAAATATTGAAAATTTAAAAAGACCCATAAAATTTAATGTAGCTAAAAATGGTGTAAATATTTTGGCAACTCAAAGTGGTGATTTAACTGTGATAAGTGATCAAAATTTAACCGTAAATATTAAAAACGTTCTTTTTGTTCCGGATTTAAGGCATAATTTGCTTTCGGCTAGAAAATTAGTTTCAAACGGCTTAAAAATTATTTTTGATAAAGATGATGTTTTGATTTTAAACAATCAAAATTTAATTGCGAAGGGCTATTTTGATGGAATTTTATACAAATTTGACTTTTGTTTGAAAAACGATAATATTCTGAATAATCATAAAATATTGAATGTAACTAATGATTTAGATCTTTGGCATCAAAGAATGGGCCACATTAGTAAAGAAAATTTTAAATTAATGATGAATCAAAATTTAGCTAATGGAATACCACAATTAAAAATTGAAAATAATGACGATAAATGTGAAACTTGTATTTTAGGAAAAATGACAAAATTACCGTTTAATAAAGAAAAAGAAGATAAATCTAATCGTATTTTTGAAATAATACACTCTGACGTATGTGGTCCGTTTAACAATTCCATAAATTCCGAAAAATATTTCGTGACTTTTATTGATGATTACAGTCATTTTACCTTTTTATATATTTTAAAATCAAAGTCAGAAGTTTTTGAAAAATTTAAGATTTTTAGAAATATGGTAAATAATCAATTTAAAAGTGAAATTTCAAAATTTTATTGCGACAACGGTAAAGAATATTTATCAAATGATTTTAAGACGTATTGTCAAAATGTTGGAATAGAAATCCACAACACAAACTGTTATACACCTGAACAAAACGGAAAAAGTGAAAGAATGAATTTGACTATTTTAAATAAAGTACGAGCTATGCTCATAAATGGAAAATTATCAAAAGGTTTCTGGGCTGAAGCTGTTTTGACAGCAGTACATATAATTAATCGGTCACCTAGTCGTGCTATTAAAAAGAAGACACCGTATGAAATTCTATATAATAAAATACCTGATATTTCATATTTTAAAGTTTTCGGTTGTTTAGCTTATGCTTTGATAAAATCACCCAAAAGTAAACTCGAACCTAGAGCTACTAGATGTATGTTTCTTGGATATACGCATAACGGTTTTAAACTATATGATCTAGAAAAGAAAAGAATAATTTATGCTAGAGACGTTTCGTTTAATGAAAGAAATTTTCACACGATTCAATTTTTTAATGTTAACGAATATGATGAATTTAATGTCTCGAAATTTGACGATGATAAAATTATTCCTAATGAAAACAAAAACATACTAGAAATTGATAATTCCGAAAAATATGAAAATGAACAACCAAACATTTCTGAATATTTAGCTTTTGGTGTTGATGCAATTAACAATGATGTACCTAAATTTTTTGGTCAAATTAAATTCAGGCCTGATAAAAATAAATGGTTAGATGCTGTAAAAGATGAAGCTAATGCTTTAAAAGAAAATAAAACTTGGACTTTAGTTCCTAGACCTGAAAATAAAAATATTATTGGTAGCAAATGGGTATTTGTGATAAAAACTAATGAATTTGGTGTTGTTACTAGGTATAAAGCAAGATTAGTTGCTTTAGGCTATGCTCAAAAATATGGTATTGATTATGACGAAATTTTCTCACCAGTAGCTAGATTAACGTCATTTAGAATTTTACTATCGATTTCGGTTCAATTTAATTTTAATATACATCAACTTGATGTCAAAACTGCTTTTCTGAACGGTGATTTAAAAGAAGAAATCTTTATGGAAATACCAGAAGGTTTTACTCGTGATGATAATTACGTATGCAAATTAAATAAAAGTTTATATGGTCTAAAACAAGCACCAAGATGCTGGTATAAAAAGTTTGACGATTTTATTAAATCTCTTGGTTTTGTTAATTTTGAGAATGAATATTGTTTATACATAAAACATGGTACTAGACTTGAAGAAAGTATTTACTTATTACTATATGTTGACGATATAATTATTTCTGGCAAAGACGTGCAAATTTTAAATAAAATTAAAAATATATTTAAAAGCAAATTTGAAATGTCTGACTTGGGGGAAGTTAAATACTATTTAGGAATTCATGTCGAGAAAAATAACAATATTTTAACTCTCTCTCAAAAACAATATCTTGAAAAAGTATTGAAAAGATTTAATATGTTCGATTGTAAACCGAATTCCGTCCCGTTAAATTCTGATATTGATCTAACAAAATTGAATGTAAATGATGAAAAATCGAATTTACCATGCCATCAAGCAATCGGTTGCTTAATGTACGCAATGCTTGCAACTAGACCTGACTTATGTGTAGTGGTTAATATCTTGAGCCGATTTCAGACAAAAAATAACGAATACCTATGGCACTGCATAAAAAATGTATTGAGATATATTAAAGGGACGTTAGATTTAAAATTGAAATATGAAATGGCTAAAAACGTATCTAATGATATTTTAATTGGTTATAGCGACTCAGACTGGGCAAGTAATACTATTGATAGAAAATCTACTTCGGGTTTTATTTTTAAATTATTTAATAATACAATTTCTTGGGTTACAAGAAAACAAAATTGTGTGGCTCTTTCATCTACTGAAGCAGAGTATATTGCACTAACTGAAACGATAAAAGAAGCGAAATATTTAATATATGTACTTAAAAATTTGAATGTATTATCAGGAAACTTGCCAGTAACTATTTATGGTGATAATATGAGTGCAATTAAAATCGCTATAAATCCTGTAAATTTTAAACGAACAAAGCATATTGATATTCGATATCATTTTATCCGAAATGAAATTAAAAACAATACTATTGATTTAAAATATGTTTCAACTTCTTTGAATTTAGCCGATATTTTTACAAAGTTGACTGGAAAAGTAATTTTTGAACGACTTAGAGAAGAACTTCGATTAATCTATTAATTTTATTTTTGTTTACAGATATCACCAAATTTTTAATAAATATTTGATTAAGAGGGGATGTTGGCTGTTGAATAATCAAATGATTATAAATAGATGGCTGTTTAAGAAATATACTCATTCTAAGTTCTTTTTGATTTTTGCTTTCTGTAAATAAAAGTTAGTTGCTCACAGACTTGTGTACTGTTTGGTTTATATCCGATAACGTAACGATGACTTTACAGGTTACGTTGAGATTCAAAAGGTCATTAAAGTATCACCCACCATTGGAAAAACGTACCCAGCACGCAACTACATCAAGTTCAAAATTATCAACGACGATAATTTACAAATTTCAGCGCATGGTAGATAAGGTAAAACAACCATTAACATGTCTATTGAACGAGGTAAACGTGTAATAATACATACAATTAATAAAAACATCTATAAAATCCATTATATCGATTGCTTTGCGATAAGATTCAAACATTTAAAATCGTACTTCAATATGCAACACATTTCAATTGAAACGTCACAATTGTACAGTTGATAGTGATATTTTCAGCAAAATGCAACAAGAGAGTAAAAGTGACCCTGAAATTCCGAAAGAAATTTTTGAGAATCAAAATGAGTAATTATAATTATTAATTTCTTAATTTCTCTCTATTTAACTAACTGAAATTAATTATATTTTGAAGCAAACACTCTTTCAACTCGTCATCGACTTCTATGTGGCTATCTAAACGATTCTTTGTAACATTTCTGATATTCTTGGGATTAGTAAACATGAATTTCATGAAAGGCAACATAACCACAGCTCTGGTGGAGATGACCTCGAACAAAACAATTTCCACTGGAAACCAAACTCTGACTCAGGTAAACTTCTATACAACAAAGACATCCAACTTGATCCAACTATTGATTTTCTTCAGCCAGCAGAATATGCTTGGTCCAGTACAACAAAGAGTTTGGTTTTAAATATGTACTCATACGGTGGCCTGTTCTCCTTTCTTTTATCATCACTTCCATCTAAACTAGGAGGTTCTCTAACTTACGGAATCATAATGATGATGATGAGCATTCTAACAATACTCATCCCCAAAGGAGTCATCCTACATTTCAGATGGTTTTTGGTTCTTCGCTTCATAATAGGATTTCTAGAAGTAAGTGAATCATTTACTTTGAAATCAAGTATCCTAAAACGATCACTCTTCCAGAACATAGCATTCTCCAGCATAGCAGAAATATTCTCACGATGGATCCCCCTGGAGGAAAAATCACGACTGATGTCCTTCAGTTACAACGGCGTCTACATCGGAGCCGCTTTCTTGCATTCTCTATGCGGATTCATAGCTCACCAATTCGGATGGTCGATGGTATTCTACGTCACAGGTACCACACACACGTTTAACGTCACCGCCACAAGTCAAACACTTTATTCGACTCCTTGAATAAGGTTCCTTTTCACTCGCTTGGTCACTATTGTGGCTCATTCTCGTGCCTAATGAGCCCTCGAAGGATAGATGGATTTCCAAAAAAGAGCTCTCCTTCATATCGCAAGGAATCGCGGTGCAATCACAAGATCTCAAAGCTTTCACACCGTACAAGAGCATATTTACATCACGACCATATTGGGCACTATGTTTCAGTAGGATAAGCATGGGATGGTCACTTTCTGTGATATTTTCCTGTCTGCCCTTATACGTTAAAGGTAAAATTCGCCAAGTATTTTTCAGCAATCAAAATTACCACCTTTTTGAAACTTACAGATGCAACACAGGAAACCACCGATAATGTCGGGTTCATTTCGTCCATTCCTAGCTTCATATGCGCCATATTAATACCGATGCTAGGCACAGTCATGGATTACTGGAAGAACAACTCCGACATACAGGCTACTCGGGTATACATTCAACTCCCCAAATATATTACTTTAATTCCTCATTTTCGGTATCTTTTCTGCAGATGCACAAAATAATCATCGGAGCTAATTTCTTCACAGGAGGTTCTTTGCTTATATTCTCAGTCGTGGTATCAAATTTCATCCTGTCTATATCGTGTTTCACCATTACACGAACTCTGTTATCGTGCAACGCTTTGGTTCTCCTGTGAGTATCACATCCGCAGCATATCACACTTCATCTAATCTCATCAAATTATTCCATCTTCAGTATGGTGGCTGTGCACATGGCGCCTCATCATTCAGGCGCTGTAATAGCTCTGACAACATTCTGGTACTCATTGGGAAACATCACGGCACAATTCATCATTGGAGTTCTGACTGCTCATCATGTAAGTATCTTCAACTCTAGCCGAAGAGTCTGAGACTACATATGATACCAATATCACTGTTCCAGAGATCTGACGAATGGAATTCAGTCTTTTTGTTGACATCTGCGGTCATGATACTAAGTGGGATCACTTTTACTTTTTATGGCTCTAGCGAACCACAGCTGTGGTCCAAAGCACCTAATTTTCCAGATCAAAAAGATCCCGACGAGGATTATGAATTATCAAATAAATAATTCAAATGTGCTCTACAGACATAAAAACTTGTAAGCTTGTGATTTTTCGTTGAAAACGTAATCTTTACTAGAAGAAATAAAACATTTCAATGACATCCTGCAATTCTTCTGTCATACGCCGTGTACTAATCTTCTAATCGAGGTTCATAAAATTTATTTAAAAAGTACTTTAAAAGAAGACGAACTCGAAAATTGAAGTAGATAATACTTAATACACATAATAATTTTCGTGTACACCTACTTAAAGAGATAACTAATTTCAAAAAATAGATAAGCGGTAATTAAAGAATCGCGAATTTTTCAAACGAGCCAGGCAAAACGTTCATTTCGTCTATTTTAATCTGACAAGTAAACGCTGAAACATGCAAAAATTCAGATTTTGGTTTTCCAAACGTTTCCTCGTCGTTATATTGGCTTTTTTTGGGGAAATGAATATTTTCTCATTAAAAGCCAACTTGAACATAGCCATTTTGGACATGACCAGCAGCCGGAAAGAAACACATGGCAATGCAACAATCACACACGTAAGTATCTTTTCATCTACGACTGCAAAAAAATATTTCACATCAAGTCACTTCTCCAGGAGGCCGAATTCAATTGGAACTCGCCGACTAAAGGCTTCATATTAGGCGTCGACTCTTACGGATCATTAATATCGCCTTTGGGAGGATACCTCGCGATGAGATATGGGGGCTCGACTATAATCACCATCAGCAGTTTGATCGCATCGATTATAACTTTGCTCAGCCCGGTGATAGTTCGTTTCAATTTTTACCTCTTCGTTGTGGCTCGAATTGCAGATGGAATAACAGAAGTAAACGTCTTGCTAAGCTAACACTTTGTCTGCACCGAGACCAACAACTATTTCAGTGCTTCAGATTTGTCAGCTTCCCGGAACTATGGACACATTGGTCGCCGATTAGAGACAGATCGAAACTGATGGCCATTACGTTAGGAGGATTATACGCCGGACCAGCCATAGGATATCCTATTTTTGGATTAATCACCCAACACTTCGGATGGCCTGCAACTTTTTACTTCACAGGTATCCAGAATGAGTCCATTAATTTCAACTAAACCCGGCTATTTTTATTTGATTTTTCTCAATTAAAGGAGGTTTCTCTTTGTTGTGGACCACACTGTGGTTCCTCCTCGTACCCAACAGCCCCACCACTGATAAATGGATATCCAAAGAGGAACTTGCATATATACAACAAGATCCACCTCAATTAAAGCCTAAAAACGTATGTATAATTGTATATCTTGTTTTAATGCACGAATGCTTCGTACAATTTCATCCCATCTTTATTTTGGACACAGGAGAAATCCATGTTGAAAAATATGCTTCTCAGTAAACACGTGTACGCGACGGGTATCACAAAACTTATATATCATTTTGGATTCGCTGTGGCCGTCACTTGTCTACCAATGTATATGAAGGGTAGGTGAACGCAGAGATTCGATTTTTAATTGATACTGCATGCATGCTAACACATAATAGATTAAATGTACACAGATCTGACCAATACCCGCATCGACAAAATAGGTTTTTACTCTGCTATACCAAATATCATCAATATTTTCACGATACCTTGCGTTGGCTTTATACTGGATCATTTACAAAACAAGAACTACATGACAACAACTGGAGTAAGTCGACTGTCATTCGAATATAGTAAATCCCCGAATTATTTCGTACGGTATCCAGATGCATAAATTATTCGTATGCGGGGCGTTCATCCTAGGAGGCGTCATACTGCTTGTCATACCGTATTTACCAAATATTCTGATCCTTTTCATGATATTTCTGTCATTATTCAAACTAACCATATCGGTGAATTATGTAGTATGCCAGTGAGTAAAACATTCTTATCGAAAATTCACTCAATATATCCATATAATCCGGTATCTTCCTCAGCATGAATATCATCGCTTTGGCGCCAAAATGTTGCAGCGTTCTCGCCAGCTTCATATCATGGTTCCACATGCTGGGTTCAGTGAGTGCACCACTCATCATAGCATTCATAGTCACGGATCATGTAAGGGAACACATGCACCATCGCGATTCCCTCGCTCCACCTAAATTACTTCCATTTTACAGAGTCTTTCTCAATGGAACTTCTGTTTCACCATATTCGCGGTTCTCTCATTCATGGGGAGTGCGATTTTCTTCATTTTTGGATCTAGTGAGCCGCAACCGTGGGCATACTCCATTGAAGAACAACTCAACAAAAGTGACACACACACAAAGGCTGAACCCGAACATGAAAATGAAACCAATACTCGAGTTTGCTGATCGTATCTACGCACTGTTCAACAATCCTCCATGAACAAATGATTAACAAAAATGGAAATAATATAACAACTTCAAAGGTAGCTGCGCAATTGTTCAAAATTAACATTCTTGATGAACTTGAACTGAAGCACTACCAAATCGATTACCCCAAAGAACCACTTAATCGAATTACATTGCAATATCCATAACACGTGAAATAAGATACAATAGAAAATCGACAAATTGAACGTCGAATCTAATACACAATTACACACTTGACACTATTATCGCCGATTAAAAAAAATATACCATAAAACCTCCTCAATAACAATCACGTTGATAGTTGATTCAATATATATGTACAACATTACTATTACTAAAACAAACCTTTAAAGACGATGCATAATCCAAAGAAAGATAAAACGCAGATAAAGCGAATAAAAACTTATAATTTTCATATGACACGATATCGAGGTAAACGTCTGTAGTGACTGACAAATGAAAACATCATGCAAAAAGTAAGGTTTACGTTCTCCAAACGTTTCTTCGTCGGAATATTGGCGTTTTTTGGCGAAACTACCATTTTTGCATTACGATCAAACGTTAACATGGCTATGCTCAGCATGACAAGCAATCAGACAATAACTTCCGGTAATACAACCATAACAAAAGTAAGTACATCTTACTACGAAATCTCATAACCTTATATTTAAGCTATAAAACCATTTCCAGGAACCCGAATTCCAATGGGATTCTCAAACCAAGGGTTTCCTATTAGGTGCTTATGCTTATGGCAATCTATTCTCATTACTAGGAGGATATTTGGCGATGAAATTCGGGGGTTCGACTATAATCACGATAAGCAGCTTGATTTCCTCTTTTTTGACCATGTTTAATCCATTTGTTATTCGCTTAAGCTTCCACCTTTTCGTTTTGTTGCGAATAGCCGAAGGAATGTGCGAGGTAATAATTCAGTTCACTTGTACTTGTTAATCTCCATCGAGAATACTTAACTTCTCTATGTAAGGTTTTCAAATTTGTGAGTTTTCCTGAGCTATGGACACACTGGTCTCCTCTACGAGACAGATCCAAGTTAATGGCAATGACCTTGAGCGGCATGTACGCAGGACCTGCTATAACATACCCGTTGTGTGGGTTTTTCTTACAAAAATACGGCTGGCCATCAGCCTTTTACGTCACAGGTAATATAATTGTTACATAACGAGCCCAGCATCACTTGTAATGGAGCGTGACTCATTCAGGAGGATTATCATTCCTATGGACGATAATATGGTTCTTCTTTGTTCCCAACACTCCGACCACTGACAAATGGATTTCCAAGCAGGAACTCGCTTATATACAACAAGATCCACCTCAATCGAAACCCAAAAACGTAAAACTGCTACTGCTGTCTACCTTAGTGGTAATTTCCTTCACTGGTGTGTATTTTGCAGCTGGCCTCAATGTGGAAAAATATGCTCCTCAGCAAGCACGTTCACGCATTGGGTGCTGCAAAAATAATTTATAACTTCGGAGGAACAGTGGCTGTGACATGTTTACCGATGTACATGAAAGGTAATCAAATTCCTTTACTGTAAAACATGCACCACAGCACCCCCATCGTTATCCTGTACTTGTAGATCTCACTCATGGTAGAATAGACCAAATAGGTATCTACTCGGCAATACCCACAGCAATTAATTTATTGACGATACCTTGCGTTGGAATCATATTAGATCATCTACACAATAAGGATTATTTCACTGTAACTCAGGTAAATCAAACCTGACTCAGGATGTCTATGTATCTTCAAAGTGAAGCCATAATCTAAAAAATCAATTTCTCATTTTCCACTCAAGACGCACAAATTATTCATGAGCGGAGCCTTCGTGCTAGGAGGATTTACATTATTCGCTATGGCTTACTTGTCACATAATTTAATTGTGCTAATGATATACCTAACCGTATTCAAATTAACGGTGTCCGTGAACTACGTAGTCTGCAAGTAAGTTTTCACAAAGAATGCACATCAAGCCATACAAAAAAATCGGAGTCCATCTAAAGCGTCATTTACGAATGATTTTCAGTTTAAATACAATCACATTGGCGCCAAAATGTGCAAGCATCTTAACCAGCTTTCTTTCAATGTTTCACATGTTGGGTTCTTTGATAGCTCCAATGATAATAACATTCATCGTCACAGACCATGTAAGTACCACATAATACACAAAAATCATGTAAATTCCATCACTTCATAAAGATCAACTACTCTTCTGCAGAGTTTATCTCAATGGAACACGTGCTTTTTAACATTTGGAGTAATTCAGTTCATTGGGGCAATGATTTTTTTCATATTTGGATCTGGCGAACCCCAACCTTGGGCATATTCAGTCGATGAACCTGACGTCAACAACGACACATCTAAACAAGATGGCGTTACTTCGGCGAAATGATTTCAATGCAATCGTAATCTCGTGAACATCACACTACCAAATGTGCTGTTAATGGTTTCCTCATGAGTTTTATTAGTTACCAATGGAAATCTGCTCTTTGAACGTTTACATAAAACAAAAAATTACACGGTTTTTTAATAAAGATCTGGTATTCTCTTTCTTATTACCTCACATACTCACTCTGAGCCAATTCACTTCAAATGAGGTTAAAAATTATTCGTAATCTTCTCCAAAGAGACTACTCATCTGATAACTTTACCTTAAGTTGATCTCCAACATGAGACACTATGGTTCACAATGAACAACTGTTAGTGCAGAAAGTATTACAAAAACAGTAACAAAAAATTACGATTTATAAAACTGACATGAACGAAGTTCATAATGTTCGTAAAAGTCTTCTCGAGCATCACAATACCCACATTACGATAGCATTTCATTCTGACCTTGAATTAGACATAACGTAGTACTTAGATTATAATTTGGCGTTTAGTTGAAAGTTGAAAGGCAACCGCAGACCGTCGTTGAAAAGGTGAAAATAAGATAACATTGGTTCCCTCAAAACAAAATGAAATTCTAAAAGTTTGAGAACTTGCAATTATAATGAGCATCAGGTACATACTTCAATTTTAACTAAGGATACAAAACATTAGTTGAACACATTAGAACTGCTTCAGTAATAATATCAATAAAAATTCACCATGAAAAAAACAGATTCCTGCACTCCAAACGTTTCCTCGTTGGAATACTTGCTTTTTTCGGCAAAATAACAATTATCGCATTGCGAGCCAACCTCAACATAGCTATTCTCAGCATGACCAGCAATCAAACACTTAACTCGGGTAATACTACCATCACACAAGTAAGTAAACAACAAGCACACAACTTTATGACATCTTTTGTACAACATCAACATTTCCAGGAACCCGAATTCAATTGGAATTCGCACACCAAAGGCTTCCTTTTGGGTACATACGCTTACGGCGGTCTGTTATCATTTATAGGAGGACACTTAGCGATGAAATTCGGAACTTCGACAGTAATCACGATAAGCAGCTTAATTTCTTCCATTTTAACGATACTAAATCCCTTTATAATACGCAAAAGCTTTTATCTTTTCGTTGCGATACGAATAATCGGAGGATTATGTGATGTGCCGAACTTTATCATTGATACTTAATACACCCATTAGCCCAACGTAATTGCATATTTGCTCCATAAGGGTTCCAAGTTTACGAGTTTCCTTGAACTATGGACACACTGGTCTCCAGCACGTGATAGAGCCAAACTGATTGCGATAACATTAAACGGGATGTATTTCGGGCCAGCGATAACATATCCGTTGTGTGGTATCGTCATACAGAAGTACAGCTGGCCAGCAGCCTTTTACGTCACAGGTAACACAATTCAAACCTGCACACATATTAAGCACCTCTTCTAACTCAACTCATCACAAAGGTGGATTATCATTCGTATGGACGATAATATGGTACATCATGGTACCCAACACTCCGGCTACTGACAAATGGATATCGCAAGAGGAGCTCGCTTACATACAACAAGATCCGCCTCGATCTGAACCTAAAAATGTATAATCGCCATCTTCGCAAAATTCACCACGGTGATTGCTGATTTCTTACATTGGTATGTATTTGTAGATGATCTCTATGTGGAAAAACATGCTTCTCAGCAAACCTGTCCACGCAATAGGGACAGCAAAAATAGTATATAATTTCGGTGTAGTGGTGGTTGTCACATGTTTACCGATGTACATAAAAGGTAACAATCTTCTCTCTCTTTTGAGCATCGAACACCTCATCAACCACGTTTATATCCGCAGATCTCACCCAAGGTAGAATAGATGAAGTAAGTATCTATTCAGCTATACCTACAGCAATCAATCTATTCACGATACCATGCGTTGGCGTCATACTGGACCAACTACAAAATAAAATCCAATACACCATCACTCAGGTACAAATCTCGGCCTAATTCGACTATTCGAGAGATGAAATCAAAAAACTAGATTGCAATAATGCACCTCATTCAATTTCTTAAGGTACAAAAGTCATTCATTTGCGGAGCCTTTATCTTTGGTGGAATTACATTAATCCTAATGAGTTATTTACCACATAATTTGACTCTCCTGATGATATTTCTAACTGTGTTTAAATTAGCCATTTCTGTGAACTACGTGGTTTGCAAGCAAGTCTTCTCTGATTCTATCTTTCTCAATCAGTCATACTAAACCTTGATCCACAACATCATTTTCACATTTTCAGCTTGAATGCAATCGTAATAGCACCAAAGTGTTCCGGCATCTTGATTAGTTTTCTCTCATTGCATCATACGTTAGGTTCAGTAATCGCTCCTATGGTAATAGCGTTCATAGTTACTGACAACGTAAGTAGGATAGGTACATAATGGTACCGAGGTTATCATTCTCTTAAGGTGAATTGCCCTTTTACAGAATTTATCACGGTGGAACACCTGTTATATAACGTTCGGAGTTATCTTCATTATTGAAGCAGTGATCTTTCTCATCTTTGGATCTGGTGAACCTCAACCATGGGCATATTCTGTCGATGAACCTGGCATCCAGAATGATGGATATAAGCACGATGACGTCACCACTTCAGCGAAATAATCGTTGCCCTATTTCAGAACTTGACAATCCAGCCGTATCAATGATTTCATGATGAGTTTTGTTCATATCTTCTCTCCAAATTATTCTATTTACTTTATACAATGTAACGGATGCTTTGTTCTTCGATTGTTTCAAATTAACGAAAAATTATATCGCTTACGACTAAGTAAATAATGAAAAAGTACCAACGCCATCAGCTATTCTTTTCACTTTCAACAAGATTACTGATTGATAGTCTTAAAGTGACAAAAATCCATCACTTTTCTACATCATTGAAGCTGGTTTGTTGCTTAGTTATAAAGCAGACGCAGAGATAACGCTGGCTTGCACCTTCTCAGAAATCTTTTCCTTTCCCTTTCACAAAACATTTCCCACCCATTACTCTCCGTACCCCGCTCATCCATGCTTACATAAACCAACGCTATCTTGTATAACGTAAAGAAATTAACGTTTTTTAAAGATTTAATCGTTGGTTGGCACTTTTTACCTATGGCGATTACTTCGGATATAGTTGAAAAATTAAATTTTCGATGAACACCTGCATGTAACAGGAGTGATTGACGACATTTTTTAAATATTATGATTTATGACAGTGACGTAAATGGAGCTCGTTATATTTATAGGACATTTCCGAAATAACGCACTACCTCTATATATGATAACGCTCGATTGTCACCTTGAATTTGAGGATTTAAAATATAATTTGGTGGTTAAGGTAATTTAGAAGGCACCTAAACACGGCAGGTGTAATTGAAAACATTTCGATGTTAGTTCGTTCAAAATTATTCAGAATTCAGATATCCGTTTCATTTACAACTGGCGATTGAAAAATCACCATGAACGAACATAGGTTTATATTTTCCAAACGTTTCCTCGTCGGAATCCTGGCATTTTTCGGCGAAACGACCATTTTTTCTTTGAGATCCAACATCAACATAGCTATTCTCGGTATGACCAGCAATCGAACCATCACTTACGGAAACACCACCGTTATACAAGTAATTACACCTCGAGCTGTATTCCTCATAACCTCACATTCACTGCGAAATATTTCCAGGAACCCGAATTCAAATGGGATTCGCAAACCAAAGGCTTCGTAATAGGTGCATATGCTTACGGCAACATATTTACAATACTAGGAGGATATTTCCCAATGAGATTCGGAGGTGCGACCGTAATTACAATAAGTAGCCTGATTTCCTCCATTTTGACCTTACTGAGTCCGTTCGTGGTTCGTTTAAGCTTTTATCTTTTCATCACGCTGCGCATATTCGAAGGAGCATGCGAGGTAATTACAATTACTTCGTACTTACAACCTCTCATACACATCTTATCATACACTATGCAAGCACGTGAAATTCGTGAGCTTCCACGAGCTATGGACGCAATGGTCACCAGCACGTGATAGATCCAAACTGATGGCGATAACATTAAACGGAATTTACTTCGGACCCGCTATCACATATCCGTTGTGCGGTTTCATCACGCATAAGTACGGTTGGCCTGCGGCTTTCTACGTCACAGGTGACATAGCTCTTGCATTCAAAACACCTCAGCATCTCTTTAAACCGAATTTCTTTTCAAGGTGGATTAACGCTGATATGGATGACAATATGGTTCATCCTAGTTCCCAACTCTCCGGCTACTGATAAATGGATCTCGAAACGAGAACTCGCCTATATACAACAAGATCCGCCCAAATCGAGACCTAAAAATGTAAAATCACGCTTCCTATTGAACTCATGCACTTGGTGATTTCTCACAACTTGGGATACATTTCAGATGACTTTGATTTGGAAAAACATGCTCATCAGCAAGCACGTTCATGCAATAGGGGCTGCAAAAATCGGCTATAACTTTGGAATGACGATGGTTGTCACATGTTTACCGATGTACATCGAAGGTAACACACCTATTTTCACTTTGACACCGAACTGTACGCAATGACGAACACATCGAAATGATGGATGCTGACTCGTCTAAAACGTTCCTATACCTTCCTCACTTTCTATACTTGCGGCCTCGCGATCTCACATCATAAATCAACTTTCATAGATCTTACTCACAGTAGAATAGATGAAATAGGTATCTACTCAGCCATACCTACAGCAATCAACCTATTCACGATACCATGTGTAGGCATTATGTTAGACTATTTACAAAACAAGAACTACTTCACCGTCACTCAAGTAATACGACTTAATAATAACACTACTCTTCAGATAAAATCATATCTATTCCTTTTTTTTGTATCAAGACGCATAAGTTATTTGCATGCTGCGCTTTCTTGATTGGCGGGATTACCTTATTTGCTATGGCTTATTTATCATACAACATGATCCTGCTTATGGTATATCTGACGCTATTCAAATTGACGATATCTGTGAACTACGTAGTCTGCAAGTGAGCCCCTTTAATTTAACTTCTCTTATGCGGCAATAATAATGCACTAGTCAACGTAGTAGAACAAGCCTTCAGCCTTCACCAATGAATACGATTGTTTTCAGCATAAATGCGGTCGCATTGGCACCGAGATGCTCTAGTATCTTGGCTAGCTTCCTTTCACTGTACCACATGCTTGGTGCGGTGACTTCTTCAATGATAATAGCATTCATAGTAACTGACCACGTAAGTATAACCTACTCTAATAATAATTAAGTTACACTTCTCCACAAAGCATTGCCATTGGACAGAGCTTATCTCAATGGAGCACCTGTTTCGTCACGTTCGGAGCGACCTCGTTTATCGCAGCAACAATTTTTTTCATTTTTGGATCCAGTGTGCCTCAACCATGGGCATATTCTATTGATGAAGTTGATGCAAAAAGTGATGATCCAAATAGAACCACATTATTGCCTCAACCAGATGCCCCTCATATTTCTTTCAATCAATTGGTTGAATAGTCATTCTATAATTTTCAATATCGATAATTAATAAATGATAGTCGTGCGTTTCGTTTCAATTTTTTTTTTTGCCAAATTACCACATCGCGTTATGTTGTTAAAGTTATCTTGATCCTCAAATATCTCCTCAAAGTAAATTACTAAATAATTGACTTCTTTTTTTGTTTCAAACAGCATATAGTACATATCCTGCCTTAAGAGTCGGCACAATAAAAGAATTCGAGTGCCAGGTAATTCTTTTTTGATTTAAATATATAACGTTCATGTTAGGAATAAGTTAGCATACGTCATCCCCAACTAACGAGTTATTCGTACTTCTACTGATAGCGTAAAGTGTACTTGAACTTAACTTATTCCAATTTACTACATAACAAATTATGCGATCAATCAGGAAGACGATACCATATGTCTACTTCAAAAACACGTTGCCTTGAGGAACTTGAATCATTAATTACCAAATAATAGCGCAATACTTAAACGTACCCCCAAAATAAAACGCTAAATTTACCACACAACATCCATGTGTCAAGGTAAACCACAACTAAAGAAAAATGTTCAACGAGCTATCGATGTCTTAGATGTAACAAAACATACATATTTAATTTAACGCGAAGAACTCTCATGTGTATCGTTCACACTCTAAAAAGGTTAATAAAATTAACGATAATTTTTTCTTATCGTTTACAAATACAACAGCCGTAAAATATTAAAGTTCGCGATACACCATAACCGTCGTAACCGTTACCGAACTAAAACGTAACTCGTAAAAGTATTATCTTCAACGAACCAATGAGTAAGTACAATGTGAAATATTCGAGTTTAATTTTAACTTTTCACAATTGACAACCGCCAATTCAATGTCGTTAAATTTTACACACGTTTTGAAGAAAAATATAGAAATCCCATATCAAAGCATTCTGCCACACGATGAACCACAACCACGCCGGATTCCTATTCTCCAAACGTCACCTAATCGCCATCTTGATATTTATCGGAATGCTAAACATGTTCGCTTTACGGGCAAACTTGAGTATCGCTATCGTCGACATGACCTCCAGTCACACCTCAACAATCGGCAATGAAACCGTGACCAATGTATACATTACACCCATAACCCGTTATTAGTTCGTTTTGTTTATAGAACCTCATGCGTTTTGTGGCAGGCTCCAGATTTCCAATGGGATTCCAAAACCAGAGGCATGGTTGTTAGCTTGTTCGGAGTTGGCTTTGCTATGGGCGTATTCGGCGGAAGTCTTTCCATCAAGGTCGGGGGCACTAGGATGTTCGGAATCGGGCTCACATTAACAGGAATCATCACTTTATTGACGCCTTTCATCGTTCGAGCCAATTTCTACTTGTTTTGTTTTGGCAGATTCTTGGAAGGTGTTTTGGAGGTAATGTATTGATCAGCCAAGGACTTCGTTGGAACAATAAATGTATCCAATGCTGCTCTGCAGGACCCATCCACAGAACAATAAATAAACCTGTCTGCACTACGAGCAATTCATCGCCTTTCCTGATTACAGAGCTTCACATTCGTCAGCATACCGGAAATATGGTCCAGATGGGCACCCATTGGCGAAAGATCAAAGCTGTTCTCCTACGGGTACACCGGAGTATATGTTGGTACCGCTGTCGCATATCCCCTATGTGGTTATTCCATCTACCATTGGGGTTGGCCGGCAGCTTTTTACACAACAGGTACGTAAAGGAAAATAGTAGAAGAGAAATTCAGTTCCTCACCAAGAGATACCTTTACAGGAGGAATGACTATATTATGGTCCATTCTGTGGTTCCTACTAGTAAGCGTGGATCCATCTAAAGATAAATTCATATCGAAACAAGAAGCCAACTATTTAAAACAAACAGACACCTATGAAAAACCCAAAAACGTAAGTACAATGAATCATATTTCAGGCACAAATAACTCCGGATGTTTGTAGGATTTGAAAATTTGGAAACATATTCTCACATCGAAGCCAGCATGGGCTCTTTGTAGTGCCAAGTTCACATACGGCGTTGGATTCACTGTAGTGGTCATCTGCTTGCCATTATACATCGAAGGTAACCTCAGCGGATCAAGGAATTAACAGAGCATTAATTTAGGATTTCTGCAGATGTGAAAAAAATGGATATAAACGAAATCGGTATCATTTCCGCCCTTCCAAATGCAGCCAGTATTCTTACATTGCCGTTTTTCGGTTGGCTTGCTGATTACATTCAAAATAAGAACTTCATGACCGTTACCAACGTAAGTCAAAAAAGGAGCTCGTATCCCCTTATTTCTTTCTCGTCCTTATACTTGAAAATCTGAAATAATCACGCGATATTGCACTCAAGGAACACAAGCTTTTTATGGGCATAGGGTTCATTTCAAGCGCCATTACAATGATAATCATCTCTTTCACGGCCAATTTCACCGTATCGATAATTTGTTTCGTTATATTCAAAGCGTTATCCTCACTTAATTACCTCATCACTCAGTAAGTATCACGTTCAATCCATACATCATTAATTTTATTATTAATTGGAAAATTTCCACAGGGTAGGGGCATTATACCTTGCTCCTAAATGTTCGAGCATGTTATCAGGATTTAACGGATTATGTTATTCGTTCAGCAGCGCTAGCGTTCCAGCCATAATAGGGCTCCTCGTGACGTCTCAAGTAAGTCATAAAGATATTTCGTTCCTTCTTCATCCAAGTCATTCGTGCATTTCAGAACAAGTCTGAATGGAACACGTGTTTTCTATTGACTGGAACCATATTGATAATCGGTGCGCTAATATACATGGTCTTCGGTTCAAGCGAACCTCAACCGTGGTCTTATGTTGAAAGTAATGAGAATAAAAATTCGCAACTTGATACCAACTGAATTCAATACCTTCTTTAAATACTATTTCGTCATTTTTCGCAATTAACAAAATGGCCTAATCTCAGGGTAAGACTGAAGCTTTATCTTTCTGCAATCTTCCTGTTTTCTGTGGTCTGGTTTATCTGCAGTTACGCTAAAAATCGCTTTTTATAACATCCAACGTCGAATAACGCTGATTTTTTTCAAGCTTGCCGAAATGACGAATGTCTGATGCCGAATAAGGAACGTATCCGTTTTGAGATTAGAAATTCCTAGAAGTAATGTGATATCAGCTCAGGAAGACTGACGAGATTTTCAGAGTTATGCTATGAAATTCAACGATACTGTTGGAATTTTTTTTTTTAATTCAAATCACTTGTAATTTTTCACCATTTTTTGTACAATTTTTTTTGTAAAAGAACATAAAATAAAATAAACAACTCAGATAAAAATATTGCAATGCCGAAAATCTGGAAATTTCCTTCACTTGACCTTTCGTGACTTCAAACAACACCAAAATTTTCCATCGTTTTTCATCCGTCAACGCCGAAAATAAATCCAACTCTACAACTACACTCATCGAACGAATCGAAACCCAAAACAACACATAAAATCGTCACTCGTACATCTTGTTTTTCAACTTCAATTTTTCCCAGCCTTGACTTTATTCATAACTTCTCAAAAATCAAACCCTTCGCTAAAGATTACTCGTGTATTGAAAATTTCGCGAAATTTCTTCCCACCCGAACTGGGTAATTAAACTATTTACATCGATTAACACAGTTCAACGACCTATTCCGGTAGAAATTCGCATTCGGTTTTATTTCCAGAAACGCAACCTTGGCCAATAAACAAGCCATGTGCTTCGGGACGTCTAGGTACGTCATTGACGTTTTTCCACGTTAATTTCGGATCATTCACATACCTGACTAGTTGACGGCCGGTATTTATACACATTGATTGGGTTTTCTTCGTACCTAGCCCGGATGGAATTTCCTAGCGATTAGAATATCGAATAAAAGATTTTTTATTTTTCACAGACTCGAATAACTTGTTTTACACCGTATCTTCTCCTTCTTCCAAGTATATGTACTCGTAAATAAACGGTTTATCCCACAAATAATCATTCTGCGCATAACGTTTCGCTCATGCAGGTAGTCTTTTTTCATAATTTGAGCCATATCGATGTTGTTTTTCGCCCAAAATATGAAGCCTGTGTTATGTATTCTTTTCGGTTTGGTGTGTTGTGGTAAGTTTTTGATTTTTTTTTATTTATTTTTTTTCACAAATACGCGATGTGATCGTGCTTTGAGTATTGAATTTCATTTCGATATTTATAGGCGCTTATGATAACGCATCTTATCAACGGAGTAAAAAGCATCATCATAGAATTTGGTGTTTGAAGTGAGTACAATATCTTGTTTCATTGTTTCAATGATAAAATAATCAAGACTGACAAAATTAATAATTACAAATCAACTGAGGTCGATTTTTATCTGCAATAATAATTTTTAAAATGAAAAAAATTTCGCGACCGAATATTAAAATGAATAGAAAAATATGTACACAATATAAACAGGATATAATTTTGAATAAAAGTGAAAAAAGTATTTTTTTAATTTAATAAAACTGAAAAGGACTGCAACAAATTTTATCAATTAACAACACTCATATTTCAAAAATTTTCCTAAATCGCTCTATTATTTTTTAAAAGACTTCATTCATTTTTTTGAACTTTTTTTCTATGGTGAAATTCCATAAATTAATTACATGAAAATAAAAAATAAATTTAATCAATTAAAAAAATTTCAAGAATTTTTTAACATAAACTTGTCAATTTTTTACTTGAATTTTCAACGCTTCACAATATTTTTTCCAACTTCAACTTTCTAATTTTTGAAAAGAAAATCAATTTTTCAATTTTTTAAAGTTAATTTACCTTTATTCGCACTTTTACAGTGAAATTCCATTACTTTTCAATTGAATCACATTTTTACTACAAAATCAATTCCCCAAATATTATTTTTCTAAATTCAAAAACCACATAAACATGTATAAACATTACGAGATAACAACCTTTGATTCAAAAGCTAATACCAGACTCCCCTTTCACTCCCCAATAGGCAACTTCTTCATTTCTAAAGCATTTCATTACAATTGCACGTTACAGCGATCAATTCACATGCAGTCCAAACCAATGCGTCGACAATTCAGTGCTATGCGACGGAGTCCACGACTGCGAAGATGGCTCTGACGAGAGTGCGGAACTATGCAAAACCCTAAAGTAAGTCCTGCAAAACACCTTCACGCCATTTTCAAAACACCTCACACAAATATCCACTTCACAGCCCTAGATCTTGCATACTACCCAAACAAACCGAAGACAAAAGTTACGTAGTGAACTGCAACGAATACGAGCTCGGCAGAGCCAGCGAATACGTTTCTGAACTCTCTCTACTTTCATACGCCTGCAATCCTGGCTTCACTAAGGAATCCGGAGGCGACCATTTTCAATCTTTTTGCCTAAACGGCACCTGGATTCCGGCCATTCCATCATGTAACAGTATGTAGATGCTGATGGTATCCACTGGCAATTAGAATTCATCTAACATGATGTTAATTTACAGAAATGTGCAAGAAACCTCACATCCCTCATATGAAGATCAGCTGCCATCATAACAGCAAAGAAGTCGAATGCCACGATGAATTCACCTTCGGTAGCAAACTCCAACTTTCCTGTTCTTTACCTTATCATCACACCAGTCACGAAGAAATCGAATGCAATGAAAACGGAGAATGGAGTGAGAAGGATATCAAATGCATAGCCAGTAAGTTCCTCGAAACCACTCTTACTACTCACACTTCCTCCAATTCTATTGTCGTCTTCTCTGCAGCATGCGGCAAATACACCGATGAAGCCGAACATCTCTTAAAGGGCAATGATCTCCCTTGGCACGTAATAGTAAAGAGGAAAAATCACGATGGCACCACATACCTCTTCTCAGGCACCTTGATCACCGCCAATTTGATTCTAACAGGTAAAAAGAACATCTGCTGGGACCATTTCTCTCTTCAAAGATACTAATCATAGGTATTATCTCAGTGGCCAGAAGCGTTGCTGACCACAACGACCACAAATTACCCCCAGAAGACTTCGAAGTAGTTGTGAATAATTTCCTAGATCACGAATATCAAAAATCCTACAAGGTAATATACAGTACAGCAATCAAGACCCAAGGAGTAATTAACCACCCGCATCGCTTTATTTCCAGGTCAAAGATATATTTTTCGCTCCGAACGGATTCTTTTCCAAAGAAGACCTCGCCGAAGAGGCTGACGACATCGCTATCTTGTATTTAGCCAAAAAAGTCGACATCGATGCGACCGTTTTGCCCGTTTGCGTTGACTGGACCGGTCACAAACTACTTCCAGGAGCATTGCAGTCGGTTGGAAAGGTATTTAGCTTCTCTTACATAGCATCACTCAAATACATTCTTATTAATTTGGCGGATACGTTAGTTGGTACGAATAGGAGACAAGCACGAAGCCGAAGACGCCGAAATTTTAACCGTAAACGTCGAAGCATACGATTACAAAACCTGCGTTAACAAAATCCCCAATGGCGCTTTACAATACGATCAATTCTGCGGCAATATCACAGGTAATAAACTCCCGAAACACCTTCGACTTGGCAAATTCTATCAATCTTCAATTGCAGATTTAAAAACAACCGGAGCTTCTGATTGGGGCACCGGGTACTACGTGGAAAACCCCAAAGACCACCTTTACTACATCAAGGGTATCTACAGAGTAACCTACGGCGACGACGGTGTCAAAGTCTTCACAGACGTACCAACCCACATCGAATGGATTAGCGCCATCCGTCAAAAAACCGAAGATATCGAAACGTTGGAAAATTCCAATTACGAGCTAAAGGAAAACTTCAACGAAGCCTGCGTCCACCCCGAGGACTGTTCTATGAAGCTAAACCACACAGCACACCGTCCTCTTCATTATGGTTCGCTTGAACTAAGCTGTCACCAAGGAGAACTACATAAGTAAGATTTTCCGCCACAGAAGAACTCAGCAACATCCCCATCTCACTCTCTTCTTGCAGGAAATTCATCCAAGGTTGTCATCTCCCTTACAAAAACGCTTCGTATTTCGACTACGACGTCAAATGCCCGGTAAATCCACAAAACGACCTCGAAGCTTATTGCAAAAGATCCATCGAAGGAGCTTCCGTACCCGAATACAGTACTTTGATAACACACTGCAAATGCGGCTACAGCCAGATTTCCAAAAAAATGGAGAAATCTGTCTGCTTCAATGGCCAATGGCTTCCGGAACCTCAGCCGTGTAAAAGTAATTTGCCAAATTTTGCTACTGTGTTTCCCCTTCAGCACCTTTTCTCATCTCTGGTTACTCTTCGGTACAGAAACATGCAGGAAACTAAAACCTGAGGGAGTACACTTGAAATGCGTCCATGAAGGAAAAGAGGTCGACTGCGAAGAAAAAATGGTCGTTGGGACTCAGGTGACAGCGGAATGCCTTATGGGTTACGCTCCAGAGTACCCTGGTAAACCAAAGGAACTGTTGTGTGACGAAGAAGGCGAATGGACCGGTTATTTGCACCGTTGTGTACCTGGTATGTTCCTTTGAAGATATCTAGTACAAATTATTCAATGGCCTTTGTTGGGAAGAGTATCTTTTTGTTATTATACAAGTTTCAAAAATGAAAAGAAATAACTAGTTGAATCTTTTCTACATGAGTATCAGTCAATCACACCCCACCCACTCAAAATTCACTTAAAAAGATATAAAATGAAAGAAACATTAATAAACATATTATCGTTTCAAGAAAACAATAAAAAGGGAAAGGAAATCAAACAATCGCAGGTTTCCAGGCCTCTTCCAAAACCTAAGTCCAATACTAATGCAAGAAAAAAGAAAAGTAAGTAATGCAACGCTTAATGCCAGAGTGAGACATTCCAATACTTTCCAAGAGTCTTTTTTCTCAATGCCACATTCTTTGGTGGGTTGTGCGCTTCCAACTTATGGAAAAGGCCATTTTTATCTTTTCGTGTAAACGTGGTGGGCCCTCTACGAAAATATTTCTATTTTGACGACACTAACATGCTGATAGGTGCTCTTTGAGCTTAAGGTGACTGCTTCAATTCACATTTATGCAAAACACCCTTCAATTCATCAATATTCATTTCCATAGTTTGTGGTCATGCGATGTTCAAACACAATGGCTCAGTGGATCTACGAAACGACCATCACGAAGGCTTCCCTTGGCTCGTGGCCATCTACGATAAAACCAAAGACTTCGATTTAGTTTGCTCTGGAAGCATCCTAACCGAGACTACCATCATTACTGGTAATTCTTCCACTAATCCATCTCATCATAATCCTCTAAACCATTATGCTCTCCGCAGCTGCTCATTGTTTCTACGACTCGAACGACAATAAAAGAAACATCAGCGATTTTATCATAGCCGTTGGTAAAATAAGCCGAGATTACAAGATCAAAGACACACCTAAAACGCAATTCTACGAAGTAAGCCAAATCTCCTCCTCGAAGTACCACCTCCTCTAATCATCGTGTCTTACAGCTCGAAAGTCTACATATGAAAAACTACTACGGCGAAGTATGGAAATACTTCAATAACCTAGTTATCGTCAAGACCAAAACAAAGATCACTTTCAATCCGGAAGTATTCCCGGTTTGCATGCAACTCGACAAGCAACTCCCATCGGGACACCTTTTAGAAGTAAGCGAATTCACATTTTCCAGAGTTCATTTACCAAGTATCCTTCATAATTGCAGACAGCCGGTTGGGGAGCCCATGAAGGAGGTAAGATAACGCCCTTCGTCAAGATATCTGAACTGCCATACATATCGTTGACCGAATGCATCCACAAAGCTCCGTTATCCGCTAAACAATACATTTTGGAAGATAAATCTTGCCTCGGGAGTCATAACGGTGATTATTTTTCATTATTCGTCCTCGACCACGACTAAATCTGGTTTTCCCCGTTGTTTTGCAGAAAGTATAGAAAATTTCGCCAACAGCGGTAGCGGCGTGTTTTACTACGATAAAACCAGCTCCACTTATCATATCGTCGGCGTGGCCAACATGAAAATACACGATTACCCGTTCATCACCGTTTACACGAATACTAATTATCACGCGCACTGGATTAGAACGACTCATAATGCTTTGCTTAAATTAAAGCATTAACGTATAAGACGTATTGACGTTTTAAGCTGCAGATCACGCGCAGCGTTAAAGTTCCTCGTATGATTTTAATCTCCTTTCTTATTTATTTTCTACGTTCATTGAACAGATACGAAAATTGGTGAAACGAATGTGGATATCTATAGAAGAACAGTGTATCGTAAGATAAACCGATAAGTAAACTAATTATGAGAATTTTCGGTACAGATGATAGATAAGATTAAGTACGCGAAGCTGCACTCGAGCATTACTATTTTAGTCTTGAGGGTGTTTTCGAATCGACTGTATTTATATTTTAACGCGTGTATTTGTTTACGAATAAAACATTTTTAATATGAAATTCATTTATGTTGTGTTATTGGTGAAATTTTCGCAAGCTGTTGGTAAGATAGGATTTTTTTTTCCTTTTACTCAATTACCAAATTATCTTCTACTACGCTCTTTAAAATGTTCAAGACTATTCAACAATTTTGCAAATATGAATGTGAAATTGGCAATGAAATTCAATGTGGCTGAAACCTGGTGGCGTTGTGACAAAGCACTTGAAAACGAGATACTTTCCATGTTTTATAATTTGAAGAAAATTAAATTTTCTATTTTTCGAAACAAAAACAATTATATTTTGACCTTTTTTACGGCTGTAAAGCTCATTCTCTTCTCACCGATTTTCAGATTTTGTCAATGTTTTGCAACTTTGCATTCAAATAACTTCGAGATGAAGCCAGAAACTCTCAATTTTTCGTAAATCTCAAATTTTTAGAATTTTTTTCTCTCTTCAACAATGCATGAATGATACTAAAATGAATGCCGAAAGACTACCATAATCATAAAATAATTAATAGCGAACATTTTAATGATAAATTCATCAACAAATATCGTTAGTAATCGTTAAAAAGAAGAAAAAACTCTACAAACTCTACATTTGCAAAAAAAATCATTTTTTGACTTAAATTCGAGGTAATTTTAATGCAAAGTTGCAAAATGTTGAAAAAAGCTGAAAATCAGTAAGAAGAAATGAGCTTTACAACCGTAAAAAAGGTCAAAATGTAATTGTTTTTATATTTAAAAAAATGAAATTTAATTTTCTTCAAATTGTAAGAGATGAAAAATTTTCTAAAACTCTCCCGTTTTTGAGTAAAAATTTAAAAATTATAATTTTCTCACGTATTTCAGTTCATAATATCCCGTTTCCAACATTTCACTGCAATGCGCTCTGTATATTGTTTCATTGTCATCAGTGCTCAAAATGGGATCAACTAATACTTCAAACGACGATAAATATCGTTAAAAATGAGATAAAAGATCTCAGATCGTTTAGCGATGGACACTTATTTAAATTGAACGAAAAAATTTACGATAATAAAAATCATTAAGTGAAGGAAATGAATCTAATGCAGATGCACTAAAAAGTTAAAAATTTTAAATCGAAATGAAAAAAGTCGGTTATTGTATGTGTTTTGAATCGTCTTTATCGACTCCAAAAAAAATCGCAAAATAATCTTAGAATTATTTCAGAAAAAAAAACGTTACACAATCCATAACCCAAAAATCGGTAGATATTGAGAAAAAAATTATTCAAGTAATGAGCTTAAGCGCGCGCGCGGTAATCGGTACTTCGCACTATGCAGCAGCGCCTCGTTTACACTTGCGCGCGACGTCGCGTTGGGCCTGTAGTAACATGCCTAACGGAACGTCGCGCGTAAGTGTAAACGAGGCGCTACAGCATAGTGCGAAGAATCGGCTAACGCACGCGTGCGGTTTTTGCGATTTTTGACCACGATCCCGTGGAGGCAAAATTTTGAAAAGAATATATGATATCTAAAGGTCGAAAATACATGTAAAAAAGAGGTTTGAAAATTTTGCAGAGTGAGATAGATACCTAAAAAAAAATAAATATAGTTGAAAACCCCCGTTTGGAGGGGAAAACATTTGATTGGAGGTTGTTGATTTTTTCATGGAAGGCCCTTATAAGGGTCTATTATGTAGCAAAATTTCAATTAAATCCAAAAAATTCCTGTCCCATTTTCGAAAAAAAAATTATTTCTCGAAAACGGGGAGAGGGGGAGCTGAAATTTTGGTCATGAACGTTTCTTGATGGTACCCAGCTACCCACCTCCCACCCAAATACCATCAAAATCTGGACCCGGGGGCAAATCGCTTATGCTTACCCACCTATAGCCCTTAGAATAAAATTTGAGTAATTTTACAGGATTTTTAACACTGAATCCAACCTCGAAAAACATCGTTAAAATTTTGAAATATGGAAAAATCTAGATGAAAAGTGTATCATTTCAAAAATTGAAAATGTGAAAAAAATGTTAAAACTTGTTATTAAAATTTTTTCGTTTTCTAAAATTTTCAAACTTAATTCTTTGTAATTTGGATATTTTGCAGATTCCAAGCTTCTTTATAAATTTCATCTAAGTAAACACAAACAGTAATTCCAATGGCAAAATTTATTTTTTTTAAGGGAACAAAAACGCAAATTTTACTCGAATATTTTAATAAATTACTCCTAAAAACGATGCATTAGGCAACCTCAAATGATTGAATCTTCTCGAAGAATTAATTCTTATGAAAATATTGCACAAATATGCAACATTTATTTAATTAAGAAAGAATTTTACTTTTTTCAAGATCAATAATCATTTCTACGTACATTAAGCAAATCATATGTAAGTACACGGATAAAACTGTACAAATTTTTCCAAAATATCCATTCATTTTTGAAATTTTTCAATCAAAAACGACTTGTTAATTATTTTGTCCAATTAAAATTAATACAAAATACGAATTGAAGCACTAAATAAATAAATAAGCATGAAATATCAATTACCTCTCGAAAATTCAAATTAATTATGTAGCATTTGATAATGATTTTAGAACAATCAAACCCTCTTTCAGTTGATGTAGATGAGGCACTGAAAAATGATCCACTTACTGAGACCTCTTGCAAAAGGTAAAATGTAAAAACACTTTCTCAAGACTTACAATAATTTCAATAATTTTTAATTTTAATTAAAACTAGCGACGAGTTCAATTGCGGATATAACTGCATCAGTTCTAATTTAGTATGCGACGGCAAAGAAGACTGCGCCGGAGGAGCAGACGAGTTAAACGACTTCTGCGAAATTCCGTAATTTTTACAATCCTTTTAATTCCAATCTCACTCGAAGTTAAACGTATTCTCAATTAAAGGCACGTAAACGCATCTTGCTTTCTTCCACTATTACCTCCAGACCAATACGAATTCACAATAAATTACACAATGAACAAAACTCAACGAGTACCGGAATTCGTTCAAGGTACATTCAAGTGTAAACCTGGATATCTTGGTGATCCGGTAAACAAAGTAGTTTCAAGATGCTTTCAACGTAACTGGGAACCGGCGATAATGAGATGTCAAAGTAAATCATACATTGAAATTATATCAATAACATAATGTAATCTGTGATTCAATTAAATCTCGTAATTAGAACATTGTCCAGTAATCAGTAATCCCGATATACAACAGATGTGCCATCGCGGTTTGCCGGTCGATTGCAACGGTATTATTTGGGAAAAAACTCGAGTTATTATATCGTGTCAGAAACTCTATCACGAGCCGAATTATCGCGAAGCTATTTGTTTACCAAGTGGTAAATGGAATATCAATATCGAACAAATCAAATGCAATCCTAGTAAGACATACAGTAACATATTTCGGTGCTTCTTTAAACACGAATAAAACACATGCATTGACATAGACCAAGATGACAAATTTACCTTATTTACGTATCTGTTCGTAGTATGCGGTTCAATGGATGAACAAACAGCAGATGCGTTGAATCACACAGATTTTCCATGGCGGGTTACGATTCGCGAACAAATAAATCAAACTGTTCGATATTTCTCCGGTACACTAATCGATAAAAAAATGGTATTAACTGGTAAGCGATTTAAAACATGATTGTTACTTCACCACACGTAATGATTCGTTAATTACAGACGCCAATTCGTTTGGTCGATCGAAAAGTCCGCACAATTACGAAATTGTGGTCAACGATAACATCGAAAGTTGGGGTCCACCGCGATCCTACGGAGTAGGTAAACCAACTGTACGTGCATGAAACAAAATCGAAACGAATTAACAAATATTGTTCGTATATTAGATCAAAACTATCTACTTTTTACCTGCAAGATACCGTAAATTCACCGACATGGATGGCTTGGGAAAACTAGCCATTTTAGAACCATTTGACAACATCGAATATAGTGTAACGGTTTCACCGATATGCGTATTACCTTTTTCGTACCCAGCTTCATTGGAAGCATTCGATTCAACCGGTAAAGTAAGTAATTAAACGCGAAATTAAGTAAAAACGCACGCGAAATAACGCAAACACACGAAAATTCGACCGCGTCACGCCAAATCATGATCAAATTCTCCGTACACGCCATTCGCCGGTCGGTTGGCGTCGAACGAATGAATAGGGTTTGTTTAAAAATACACTGAGAATTACTCATCATCGTTCGCGAACGAACTCAACGAGAGGGGTGAGTAACAAAAGTGACAAACGAAACATTTCTCACTCTTTAGTGTTTATTGATAACGTTCGATCTTTTCGATGAATTTCTTTTAATTTTTACACATCGTCGGCATTATTTCGAGATTGTTATTGCTAATGTATATTATTCAATTATCTATGAAGAAATTAATGAAAACAATCAAGGTAACGTAAATAAATAAAAATTATCAGCGAATTAAAAATTACTTGACATTTTACTCGTTCTAGATGGTAACACTGGGAAACACAATTGCACAAACAAAAGGAATGGAACTGAACCGTAACGAATTTTTAATTTTGGAAGTGAAATCTATAAAAGGAAATATTAATATTTGCAAAATAAACGACGAAAAATGTGATCAATTTTATGGTATTTTGGAAACAAGTAAGTACTACGTACATCGATACTTATGAAAGATTAATTATTCAGTAAGTATTATCTTAAATCAGTTTATTCGTGTGTGGTTTGTGTTGTGGAAAATTTTGCAAAAAATTCGCATATTTTTTAGATGAAACAATATTCAACGACGCAGATCAAGGTACCGGCTTGTTCAAGAAAGACAAAGAGTTAAAATTATATTTCATTGAAGGCGTATATACTAATCAGCACTCGGATAGCAGTAAGTTGAGGATATTTACATTTGCATCAAATTATATAGAATGGATAGATGAAGTTCGAGAAATAACAAAACAAAATATAACCATAACATTAAAACGGGATATTCCTTCTCACTCAATTGACAGTATATTAACAGTATTCGTTTTATTATCATTTGTCATATTAGTTGCTGTTCTGTTACGAATAAAATAACAATATCCGTCGGAGTTCTACCTTAATGCATGTGCGAAGTTTTAAAATTACCCTATCGGATTTAAAAAGAGATAAATATCATGTTTCATAGGAATACAACGATAATTGGTATTCATCGTCTTCTTCTTCCTCTTCTTGAAAACTCGGTGAATGTACTGAGGCTGTGGTGGTGGACGACGACGGACCTTCTCTAACCCACGGTTGTTTCTGTCCGGAGCCAAATATCGCGTAAAATAAAGCTCCAAATAGATACATGGCGCTTGATACTAGAAATATCACGTTCCATTCGTTCTTAGTCTAACGAAGATATTTTCTTTATTGCATTTGCTAACGTGTACTCAAATTCGGTGACGGATTTGAATCGTGTTGATTTATCGCAGGAAGTATTCCAACTTTTGGACACGTTATCGAATCCGTCACAACTTACATTACTATCTATTACCTTATCTTTCTCGATTACATGGCCAGCAAAAGATGGAGAAAAGATACCCGCAAATGTTGCCACCATGTTGCTCAATCCCATTAAAATTCCGGCATGAGGAGGAGCTATATCTAGATGATTTACGCTGAAAATACCTCTTTATAGTGAGATCTTTCGGAGAAGTAAAAAGCATTGAAGTATATTTACCCAAAAGCTGCCCATGCAAAAGCACCTATACCGATACTCAAAGTTATACATGCTGTTGAAGCTTTAGGATCTTCGCATTGAGCTGCTAAACACATGAATCCTGATTGTAATAAAAATGCTCCGCAATTGAATATTTTTCGTATCTAAAGGAATTTGAAAAATGTTAACTCGTGTACTGAAATTCGTGATTTATAAACAAAAAATTGAATAATTCTAACAGCTGTGATGGAAAGTACGTTCCATTTTCTGACTTTATCAATTATCAAACCGGCAATTGGTAAACTGACACTTAAAAGTAAAAAAGGTAGCGATGAGAGAAATCCGGCCCATAAAAGGTTGAATTTTAGGGTATCTGAAAATCATAATATTCGCTTGATTATTTTCATGTTCCATTTTTTTTACTTTTTTTTCATTATTATTATGAACTAACCAGAAAAGTAAATAGGTAATTCCAAAAGCATCGTATAGAAGCCCCAATTTTCACAAAAATGAGAAACAATAATGGCCCAAACAGGCATCGACGTAAGGAAAGATAACCACGGATGTTTCAACTAAACAATAAAAATTAAAATATGTTGTATAAATTTAAGAAAAAATAAAATAAAATAAATTGCGATTTTCGGGTTCAAATACACAGAAAAATATCGATTATTGATGATTATCAATTTACCAATATTGGAAAAAACATTTCAAATTACATCTTTAAATTCAGGATGTCCTAGCGTGGATCTCAAATAATCAAGTTCTTCATCCGATATCCAAGGATCTTTTTCGGGATCATCTCGAATCAGACAAAGCCAAATAGCATACCATAAACAAGACGCTAATCCTACAAAAAAAAAATCAATTCGCGGTAATTTCTCGTGAAAAGTAATCTTTCGGTCAAACCTGGTACAAAAAAGCAAAACGGCCATCCAAAGTTTTCGGATAAAAAGCCACACAACGGAAACGCGGTCATTGTACCCATAAAAGCGCCAGAAAATCCCATCGAAGCTAATCGAGTTCTTTCATCGGGTGGTGCCCAACGAGACCATACAGCATGCATACTCGGATATGTCGCCCCCTAAGAGAAGTCTTTGAAAAGATCTTCAAAATGTTACAAAGCTACAAACAAACCTGAAAAAATCCTTGGCACATTCTAGCCGCCATGAATAAATGGTAACTTATATCGAATTTCGATAAAAACGGAATCACGATCGCGATCAAAGCGGATATAAATATCCCAAAACCGAAAACCTTGGCTCCTCCTATTTTAATACTAAGCCAGCCGCCGACCACTTGAGTGAACATGTATCCGCAGTAGAATGAGCTCAGTAGCCAACTTTTTTCTCCTTCAGACCATGCGAAAGTTCGCTTTGATGTAAGATGCATATTTAAAAAGATATCAAATTATTGAATAAATTTTACGTTATAGACTTACAGATAATGATGATAATGGGATCGATGATACATTTGCTGTTTTATTTACGTTGGTCATCGATACAATCGCTATGCTTAAATTTGTCCTTATCATGTATGCGCAAAAAAATCCAAAAAATGCTAATAAACCTACGAAATTTCTTCTCCAAATTATCACCCTGGTTGATTTTTCTTCGTGCGCGGATCCTGAGCGATCATCTGGCAGTATATCTTTGTATGCATCTGGGTATATAGCAGGAAATGGATAACCGAGCGGGGCACTAAAAATGACTTTGTTTTGAATACATTTTTAATTAATTTATACCTTGTGGAATTTCAAACATACCGATAGAGATCCATCTCTCGAGTTGAATCGTTTTAATTCAAAAGATCCATTGCTTCTTTCTTATCACTTTAATAAGTCATTTTGATATTTTTCAAAAAAAAGTGTTAAACTCGTAAGAGCATGTAGGATTGTTTTCAAATAAATAAAAAAAACATTTGATTTAGTAACCAATAATTATTTACAAGTAAACACTATTTACATGAAAATTTTACAAAAAAAAAAACAAGTATTTACAAAATATTAATAAAAAATTTATATTATATTTCAATGATCTGATATTATATCAGTCATGGCGTGATTATCGTAATGCAGTTTTTCTTTTTTATTTTCATTCGTGGTGTTTCCTTTGTCATTTTTCTTCTCCATAGCCCACGGTTGCAATTCGCCTGATGCAAAAATCGCGTAAAATATAGCGCCGAATAAGTAAATTAAACCGGATATACAAAATACTATTCTCCATTCAGCTTTACTCTGCGAAATTCGAATTTTACGTTAAATTGCATCCGTAGAAAATACTTCAATTAGAAGAAATCTTCATATTACCTTGTTTTGAACGATATAACCTGCTACCGATGGACTAAGTATACCGGAGAAAGTGGCGAAAGTATTTGAGATACCCATAAGAACGCCAGCATGTTGAGGAGCGATATCCAAGTGATTGACACTAAAATGAAAAAAAATTATTAAGTCGAATTTATTTGATTACTTTCCGTAGTGTCGTTTTTTCGAGCTAACGAGCGACGCGTGAACGTTCATCTTCCGCTAGCGCACAGTGGCCGGTATCAACTTGACAAGCGTGTGTTCGCGAATTTTCTATATTTTTTTGCACAAAAACTATCGATTTTTTTGGTCCATTGTATGTAAAAATTTCTCTTCTTATTGATCTTTTAAACACGTTGAGAAATATTTCAGTGAAAATAACAATTTACTTTTCGATTTAGTCCTAAAAGTGGTTATAAGGGACGAAAGTTAGGTCTAAATTTATTGTTTTGTATTATAAATCATTGTCTTTTTCGATATTCGTGTATTTGTTTGTAGGTCATAAACTGTGGAAATTAATCATGCATTTCTCTTCGCGTTTATTTCATTCATATTCGTTTTCATTACGTAAGTTCGATTTCGTTTGAACTTTCTAAATTATTATTTGCTTAAATTTTAATTGTCGTTGACTGCGTGGAGGGGCTAGATTAATTGTATAATTTACTAGCTTCGCTAATGAGTGGCTTCACACGCAACCCCCCCCCCTCGTTCTGGCGTGATGAAGTCACAAAAAGAACGGCCATCATTTCATATATGAGAAGCAAAACCAAAGCAAAACTCCAAAACGGACTCTGTCCATTTTTGCAAATTTTACAGTAAGAGGATAAAACGTGGTACACATGTGGTTACATTACATTGGCAGCGGTGAATTCAATTGGCTTTTTACATGGGATTCGCGTTGTATTTGGGTGGTTTGGAAGTGTAGGAATGAAGTTTACATAATTCTTTACCAAATGGCGCCATCAAACGTATTTTGAAAAAAATGGGCAAAGGCTGTTTTGGAGTTTTGCTCCTTCAAGATGTAATGTAGTTTTCTCGATCTTGAATTTTCACATGCCTCTTCGTTCTTATAATATTCATCAATACAGCTACTGTATTTTGTTGTTTATAATTGTTTTATTTTTTTTTTGTAAAAATATTTTTTTTTTGTTTTTTAAATCTTGTAAAAGAAAAAAAAAACCTATATGAAATTTTAAATATTTCATTTGAAATAAAAAATTTATGAACGATTTTTTCATCACAATTAATCGTTACATGTTTTTTAGGGGGTTTCAGTATGTGCCCACGCTCCAAAAATTCTGATTTTCAGCTCAGAAATGCATATAGCATGAATTCACAACATGATCACTCTTTCTGTAATGTTGACTCTTGAGGGGGGGGGGGCTCGGTTGAAAATTTTGAGACACGTTTGAGGGAAGAGGGAATAAATTAGATCGAGAAATCTGAACTGCTCCTCGAAAATATCTACATTTCCTTAATGTACTCGTAGTTCATACCTAAACGCTGCCCATGAAAATGCTCCAAGTCCCACAGCCAAGGTAATGAATAATATCGATAAAAATGCAGTTTCAGCAAACGCAGCAGATATCATGAACACCGTTTGACTAAGGAATGCTCCGCAATTGAATATTTTTCGTACCTTGAAGAAAAAATTAAAAAATCAATTCCAGTTTTTTTTTTTTTTGAAATTACCAATTTACGTAGAGACGAATTTAATGAATCCTTACTTGCGTAGTAGTAAAATAATTCTTTTTCCTCAATTTATCAACAAGCACGCCGGCAATTTGTAAAGTAATCGACATAACCAAATAGGGTAATGCTGATAAGAATCCAGCGGCTTGAATATCGAAATGCAACGTATCTATAAAAAAAATGAAAATTTAATATAGCCCGTTTATCGTTGCATAACATAATAAATCTGTGCCTGATAACGGAAGTCGACAATAATACGATTAACGTTGAATGTTACGAGACCCCTTTGTTTTTGTAATTAATTTGCGACAAAATTTCCAAGGTGAAATATTATTCAATGTGTAACAGTTGCTTAATTTTCGAGTTATTTTTGAAATAGGTTTCCATTCATAATTGTTCATTATTTAAAAAGTTTACCATTCATAAATGTGGGTAATTGCGTGAGCATAGTGTAGAAGCCCCAGTTCTCGCAGAAATGAGCGCTCACAATGGCCCATACAGGCATCGACTTGAAGAACTCCTTCCACGGGTGTGTAATCTGGTTTAATTATGAAACAATATTAATACGTGTATTGGTATTCGATGTGTGAGTTTGCGGAAATGATTACTTGTTGATTTTTCGGATCGCCTAAGGCGTCTTGTAGGAATTTCAATTCACTTTCTGTGATCCATGGGTCGTACTGGGGGTCGTCTTTGACGCAGATGAACCACGTTATGCACCATATTATTGCTACGATACCTGTTGCAAGGAGTTTCGGATTAATGAGATGTATACTTTTTTTTCGTTTTTTCAGCGATGTTTCAGTTTCGATATTTCGATATTTTATGGTGGTTTTTCAACTTTGATGGACTGTATTTTTGCAATTTGATTTCGATGGTTGATTTTATTGTAGAAAATATTTCTATTTCCTACGAGATTTTAATTTTCATGACAACTCGATATCATCGAAATTCAAATATCGAATTATCAAATCAAAATATCGAAATAAAAATTTCTATAAGATATTTTAATAATGATATTTTGATTCAATATTTCGATTTTAAATTTTTAATATTTTTTTTGTTTTGATTTCGATAACTCGAAATTTTCAAATATCGATAAATCGAAGTATGAGCCCATAAAAATCAAAACACGAAGCATCGAAATCAAAAAATCGATGTATCAAGTTGAAATACTTATCAAAATCAAAATATCAATCGTTAAATAATCGAATTGAAATATCAACGTAAAAACATCGAAATCGAAAAATCGAATTGAAATATCGAAATTGAAAATAATGCAAATAATATTATGGATATTTCAGTTCCAATGTTTTAATTCGATATTTGCATAGAGAAAATTCGATAACTCGATTTTGAATTTTCGTTAATTCGATGTTTTGATTTCGATAATTCGAAAATGAAATATGAAAGATTAGAAATCGAAACATCGTTATATGTATCGAAGTATGGAGTCATCAAAATCAAAATACCGATGAACATCGAAATCGAAAAATCAAACTATCGATATTCAAACATCAAATTGAAATATTGAAATGGGAAATAATGCTAATAATATTTTTAAATAGCTTAGTTACAATATTTCGGTTCGATGTTTGGATATCGATAATTCGATTTTTAATTTTTAATAATTTGGTGTTTTGATTTCGGTAAATCGAAATTTTAATCGTTCAAAAAAAAACATGAAAGATTAAAAATCAAAACACAGTTGATGTCAAAGTAAAGAGTAAACAAAATTGAACGTATCAACATCGAAACATCGAAATCGAATTATCGAATTAAAATATCAAAGTCGAAACATCGATTATTGAATAATCGAACAGAAATATCGAAACTGAAACATCGAAATCGACTATAAAAATATAAAAATCGAAATATCAATCCAACGAAATCGAAATATCTGCATTGTGACATCGAATTATCAAAATCGATTTGTCAAATAAAAATATTAGAACTAAAATATCAACGATATCAAATGATTTAGTTTTGATAACCAGATATTTCGATTTAAACATTTTTATATCGATTCGCAGAACTCGATATTTTGATTTTAATTATTTCTATTTTAATATTTTAATAATTTCTGTTAATTTTCATTGCTCAATAATTCGCTTTCTTATTTTCTGAGCAAAATTTATTAATTTGTCGTCATTTTTTATTCATTTTATTCACATCAAATCATATTTGAAATAATTGTTTGAAGCGAAAATTCATGCACCTCCCTCCACCACCGCTGCATTCCTTTCTTTTTCATTTCTATACAAGAAATAAAAAAGCGAATATGATTTCGAACATTTACCCCTAAAAAAATTCATTGAAATAAGAAAAGAAAAAATCATTGTAAAACCTATGTAAATCTAACCGTACCTATTAATTTACCTAATTAATGAATAGGTAGTAGGTAGCTAGCAAGACAGGTACGCATTGCTGTGCAATAGAAACTAGAAGTATCGGTTGAATGACTCCCATACACGTTTGTAATTAGGTATGCAACAAATTATCACGAAGTGTACCTTCGTACATCACAGCGGTAGTCGTTGGGTAATTAATGCGAACAAATGCAATATTCCAAACCAGTGGTAAAATTGATTTAAAATTTTGGTCTTTTTTAAAAACGTGAAAAGTATCTACATTGTTTGAATACAACCGCAACAAATCAATACGCGATGCTAAAGCTCGTAATTAAATCCGTTTACCGGGTATATAAAAAATCCAAGGCCATCCTAATTTTTCGGCGAAAAAACCACAAGCCGGGAATGCAATCACTGTACCGAAGAAACTTCCCGAGAATCCAAAGGATGCCAGGCGGGTTCGCTCCTGAGGAGGAGCCCATCTCGCCCAAACGGCATGAATACAAGGATACGTCACTCCCTGTGCCAAAAGTTCACTTAAATATCGTATCGGACGCCATTTTCGTAATCTTCACTTACTTCGAAGAATCCTTCTATCACTCTGACTGCTATCAACAGCTCGATACCTAAATTAGCCACCAAAGGGGTGATCAAATTGAGGACCGCTGTAACAAAGACTCCGGTACCGAATACTTTAGCGCCTCCGATTTTCGTACCCAACCATCCACCGGCCAATTGCGTTAAAACGTATCCGTAAAAGAACGAACTCAATATATTGCCTTTTTGTTTGGAATCCCAAGCGAAATCTTGAATCTGTAATTTATCAAAATAATTATGTCCTTGACCATGAAAGATAAATTTCTCACTTACATATTGCCTGCTACCGTCATCCGCAATAATCGAGTAATTTCTTGTCATTGCTACAATGGCGACGCTTAAATTTACGCGTAGAGTGTACACGTTGAAAAATCCGAGAAATGCTAAAAGGGCGACGATGTTACGCCTGAGTAACAAAGTCTTCCATAGAGAGTCCTCGGACTGGGTCATCTTGAAGCTGCAATTAATGAGAGATTACTCGTTTCTAAATCACTTTTACTTCCTTGTTACTCTATCGAGCCGCGTAACCCACAGCGAAAGCATTTTCAACGTGATCCGGAATTTGTCGATTATAACCTTGCGATTTTTATTCAAGGCGTTTCGTTTACCATAAAGAGTTCGAAAATCGAATTATCGAATTTTTTCATCTTTCATTATTTGCGTACAACAAAAATCGGGTAATTATTCGCATTAGTAATTCTACCCATGTTTCACCTCAGCGACATTAAACCGATCGTTAAATATTTTACGTGTTGGATTTTCGATGAGATTTTTTCGCGAGTGACACGTCGCAGAAATATAATGGATGTGTTTTTCGAGATTCATCAATTACCTAAGTTTACCTTTAAGATTAGATCGAAACAATCGAAGGAAAGGTGTCCACAAAAGTTGATCCATGGTTTGCAATATTCCTTCTCATAAAATGTATTTTTATCGAGATGAATCCCAAAAATAACTTTTCCACAAATTCAATAATTCAAAAAGAAACAAAAAAATACAAAAATTACGTCATTTCTCCCAAAAATATGCAAACAACTTGGACAAACGGGGTGAAAATGCAGAAGGTTCTTCTTCATAATGTTAATATCATATTTATCCATCAATAAAAGATCATTGGAATTTTTGAAAATTTTTTAAACTTGGAAAAATATCAAAAAATATATTGAAACAGAAAGCACGTCTCATTAAATTTCAGAATAATTTAGCCCCAGTAATTTCCCCAAAAAATTAATTAAGGGTCTTTCAAAAGTGAAGCCAAAATAAAACGTAGTTGAAACAAGAACCAACTTGTTTTAGGTTTGCAAATTTTTCAGAAAGTTATACAAAAAAATTTCCTGAAAAATGTATTAAAACGCTTAATTGACTGAAAAAGTTGACTCCAGAAATGTAATTTTTCAAAAAATCTCGAATATTTGATAAACTATGAAAAAATTGCTCAAACAAAAAATGTTCTTGGGTTAATTTCCAACAACTTTTGTTTCAAGAATTTTCCATTCAAGAGGATCTATGGACTTGAAAATTCCTATTAATGAGGGATATTTTAATTTCACTTTTTACTACTGTGTGCTACTGTATAAGTAAAATTTTTGGAAGTATGAATGAGCTTGAGAGGAAAATCATTGAGATAAAAGTTGTCAGAAATTTAGTTGGGAACATTTTTTGTTTCAGCTTTTTTTTCATATCTTTCGAAATTTTCGAGATTTTCCAGAAAATCTGATATTAGGATTGTTATTTTCAGGTCAATTTTGTCGAATCACTTCGTATAAAAAATGATTCAGTTTTTCATTTTCTTACCCCTACCCCCCCCCATCACCTGCCATGCCCTCGCTCTTCCTTTTGGGAACTTTTAGAAAATCCGATTTCCAAATTTTCTAACGAAATTCAGCTTTTAGATTATCGCAACAAAAATACTCTTCTTTTGAAGAAATTTTGAAGACCGTCGAATTTTTTAGAAATTGGGTGAAAATAATTATTGCAATTAAGGGAGACAATTTGGGGCATATATTGATCAAATGTCTGATTCTTTAAGTCAATTAAGATCTCAAGTGAAACCTCATTTGGATAAAAAAGATCAAATCATTTATAAAAAAATACCTCAATTTTCTTAGACGATATTTTAATAATTCACTAAAGAAACTCTTCGCAACAATTTTAAATAAAATTTGCTACGTTGATTAATTTCTCGAAGTTTTTTTATTTTATAACAATTTGTCCCAAATACTTCAAATTATATGACATAAAAAAAAGACCCATCATGCTGACTGTAAAAAAATTCCGCTTTACCGTGATTTCACCTACTTTTGCATTGTTATAATAAATAGATAAATACGCATATATTTAAATGTTCACTTTGTTTCGATCCTATGCTTGAATTCGAATTATGACCCCGGATTGAAGTTTTTTTTCTACTCGAGTAACACTTCATTTACATTCTTATCATAATAAAATAATCTAACTCGTATTAAAATGTATCAGTTCAGAATTAATTCAAAAATTCGTAATGAATTTCGAGCTTTCCAATTAACGCGAATAATTCACTAAAAATGTGATAAAACCAATTGTTAATTTTTTCATCACTTACGATCATAAAAAAATTAAAAACCCGATAAATATTACAAATATGGCAAAATAATCATATCATTGTTCGCAATCAACCAAAGCAGTGTTAATATTTAAAAAAATGTTATCACTGGAGAAAAAACCCGATTAGACATGCACGACTAAACAATACCTGCAAGTACGCCAGGATATTGCGCTGTTATCACAAAAAACAAAACGTAATTTGATCTTTCCCAAGAATGAAATACGTATTATCGACATCAAAGTAAAATTTTTCTCTTTAAAAAATAGCGGGTGATGAGTTGAATAATGATGTTGGGCCTGAAATGGAATTAGTCGGGAGTGGAATCTAATTGATGGATATTTGTATTCATCGTGAGATTCGTGGTTTGTCCGAAATTTTTATTTTTGATGTAGGTGTAGTTGATTTGTTCGTGGAATTCATTAATATGCATTTAATGAAGATTTAATTGATAAAAATTGGGTAAACAATACGTGTCGAGATGGTGTAATAATGATTACGAATTTGTGTACTACTGATTTTGAAAAAAAAAATTTATTTTGGGTAGAAAATCACTTACTAGGTTTGGAAATAAAATAATCGTTGCCGATTTTTCGACTAATTTTTTGACAATTTTTTGTTAATTTTTACTATACCTACCAAAAATTCTTTTAATATGTAAAAATTGAAAAAATAAAGCTCAATATTGCCAAAACCAAGACCTCCCTTGGAACTTACTATAGGAAAAAAAATTATTACAGATTACTACCCAGACCATTTGCATAATTACCATAAAGAATTTACCTTTAACGGAATCTTTTTTAATAAAACCTCATTAACGAATTATTTAAAACACCGATTCATACAAACGATCGCACATAGAACCTCCATGTTGAACACCGCACTCGCAACTAAAATAATAGTGTAAACCATCGTGCTGGTTTAATAACATGTACCTGCGTTATACACAATAACAACATTTGAAACTACTTTTACTAATACTTCATCTCAGCAGAGATAGTTGTTGCTCTTTTTCGTGTCATTTTAAAAGATAAACGAAAATTAATTTCACGTAATGCGGATTTTTTTCCGTTGAATTGGAAAAGCACACAATTCCCCGCGTCGAAGGCGTTCGTGTTTAATCAATTTATGGTCAGCGGCGTTTAGGGATTAGATTGACAGATATGATTTCTCAAATGGTCAAATTTGTTTTTGTTGACAAAAAGTTTATAGGTCAAGGATATTTTTAATGGGGATTTTTTTTATTGTAAAACTAGGGTACTTCGCTCCTCGGGCCGCTCCGCGGCCTCAATCTCGCGGTGAGCTTCGCTCATCACCGGCTCGTTCCTCGAGGTACGCCTTCGGAACTTCGCATGTTGGGGGCTTTGCCCCCAAACCCCCATTGTACTCCTATAATTCAATTTGTTTAGTAAACTTGCAATTAGTTATTTTAACGTTATCGTTGGCTTCAGTTACTGTTTGTTAGGCTGCTACAGAACAGAAGGTGGCGCAAGACGAATGTAGTAGTGAGATGCGCGCGCATAACATGATTAGCGTAACGTATTTTTGTCATTTAGCGCCGTGATCTATTGAACCGATTATTAAAATTAATACGTCATTTTGAAGAGCGTTAAGTTTAGAATATTTCCCTCGCTTACACCACCCCCCAGCGTTATTAGTTTTCGAGATATTTTAATATTGACAATTTCGAATTTCGACCTTAAATGATGGGAAAACTAAAAAGCTCGGGGCATAGTGTAAGTGAGGGGAATACGTCGAATTTAACGCTCTTCAAAATCATCTATAACAAATTTCGTAGCTTTTTTCGTTCTCGAGATATTTGAGAAAAACCGAAAAGGCAAAAAGTTCCACCTTTACCTCGAAATTGGCCCCCTTAAATTTCAAAATTTCTTGGATTTTATATTTTTTCCATATTCTCGGATTATAAAAGTGTCGATTAAAAAAAAAAATCAGCTCTCTAGCTGCCTTGATCATGCTGTGGACTTCGGCAACTTTCTGTTAATTTTTACAATACCAAACTCTTTTAATATACAAGGTTTAATTTTATGCACAAATTGTTTTTTTTTTTAGAAAAATGAAATTATAATATCAATATTCCATTAAAATCATGAAACAAGCTTTTACCTACCTTTATCTCTAATCGTGTGGTTTATTAGAAAACAATGAAAATTAATTGAGTTTAAACTCCAACATCGACTATATCGTAATAATGTACTTCAAAACGATTTGTAAATTGTGAAAGCACGTGTCAACATTGAACAGATATGTTTTTTGCAATTTACCTCCGCATAATCGACTATATCGGTTTATATTCATCGTCGAAATTATTTCGTATATTTCGTATTGATTTTTCCACTCGTCATGGATCATTAACCTCGTCGTTGAGATGTGATAATAATTACGCATCTTTCAAATATGCGTGTTTTTTCAAGGAAAAAAAGTTATTACTTTCGAGCATCGTCGATGACGTACTTTTACTTAATTAATCAAATTACCTGCGCCGGTAAATACGCTGGGATGCAACTTATATAACATTTGAATCTTGTGATAATGGTAACACTGATGAAAAATCTCGGTATTTTTATTTGAAAAATATTTCACATAGATTTTTGGTTAAATTAAAAAAATATTTTATACTTTGAATTTTTAAAAAATTACATCTAATTACGACATTAAAAAAAAATAAACCCAACTTATGGTTTGATTTAATAAATAATTTATCGAGGGATAAAATTAATAGGTAAATCTTTATCTGGAAAAATCAACGTATCGAAGACAAAATCAATTCGAGGACCATTCGAGGGATAAATTAGCTTGAAATTTTTCACTATTTTGTACAAAGAAACGAGTAAATCTTGTTCGGCGAATTTCCTACCTGAAAATACACCAATTTAAAGTAAATATTTAACTCTCATTATGCGAAAATCTACATAGCGACTATTTCAACCAATAAGTGTTAAAACGAGTATTTTCGAGTGTTTTTGAACTCTTGTATCAATAAAAATGTGGGCAAGTAAGCGTCACTGATAATAATGTTGAATTACCAGCACAAGTTCGAGCTCCGTGTCCAAAAGGTGTCAAGAGGAATGGATGAATGGGTGAATTTTCAGCCCCACGTAACCATCTTTCTGGTTTGAATGTTTCAGGATCGGAGAAATACTTCGGTGATTTGAAATGGACCAGCATGTTCATGCTGAGGTTACTCTGATGAGAAGAGATGCAAAATCATGAAACGCTGAGTAAGTGATTGTACTAATTGCAATAAGTTAATATTTATTACTTCGGGTGGAATTTCGTAGTTTGATAAAATTAGTGGTTTTTTATTTATACGAGCCACTTCGGTTCCATTTGGATACATTCTGTAATTTAAACGATTAATGAATTAATAGCGATTTTAGAAATCCTCAAAAGATTAAATTTACTACCTCTGGAGTACAAAAAAATTGTTCTAAATTTAATGAAAAATGGTTTCATGAATTTTTTTATATTTCATCAAATTTTGTCGCAATTTGATTTTGTTTGGAAATAGCGTCAAAATTATTGCGGAATTTAAGAAATATAAAAAAATAGCTGAGATGTAAAAAAATGTTTAGGGTCACGGGTGGTTAGTTGACAATGAATGTTAGTTGTCAAATCACATTTTAAAAAAGCTACGCGAACGTTATCTACACCAAACATTGATAAAAACTTAATTATATACCAATTAATGGTCCTACTTAATATTGGCAACATAGCATTTTTTTTGTTAACATAATTCAAAAAAAAGTGATTTT
>QBDW01005090.1:0-39157 GCA_003261595.1 Maconellicoccus hirsutus
TAGGGCTAGGATTTCTATGATATTGCATATTTTTCCCAGCTGCACTAGATACCGCATATCGCAATTTTTTCCCCGTTTCATGCAATTTCTAGACAAATAGTGAAATTTTTTAGAGCATATTTTTGCTTACTTTGAGATAAACGTATAAAAATGCCTATTTCAGGGGGAAAAATGAAAATTACGCTCATTTTGAGCTTTTTTCTGGTCGTTACAGCTTATTTTGCAGAAAACTGTGAAGTACTTCGTTGAGTACTTTTCCGCTTGACATTTTTTCTGGTTCCTCTGTATGTACTTTTTGATAGATTTGTTGACAGTGCATTGAAAATACCTGCATTTTGATACCCACGAGCCCTTTTTTATTGCACTCAAATGTTGCTTTTTTCAGTTTTATAGCGCATATTTCTGCTCTCGCGTTTCAATCGCTTGTTACAAGCGCTTATAATGCGATTTTTAGCGCATAAAAATCTTAGCCCTAGTAATTACATCTTGCGATGAATTTGCAATTGTGAAATTGATTAAACGAAACTGTTTCCTGAAATTCTGAAGCATTACTTTCTGAAATTCTGATGTACAGTTTCTGAACTTTTATTGTATTGTTTTTTCTAAACCGCCGATGTACTCTGATGATCTATTGTTTCCTCAAGAGCGTAGGAATGTGATCCTGATGAGATGCAAATTCATCTACGATAACATGTTTCTCTAGTAGTATTTTATTTGAATTGTGAGTTATGTATGATGAGCCGTTCCCAGAAATGGTGCTATACTGGGTCGACCCGTGGCAGAGGTGAAGCAAGCCCCACATCTCCGCCTGGGTATAAAAATAAGTTTAATATTCTGGCCTCCCAATGGAAGGCGTATCAGATATTAAGCTGATAAGAACAGATACTACACTTTGATCTTAGCCATAGGCCGAGAAGCGATACCTCATAGTGGTTTGAGACACAATTATATACTACTTTCCAACAAACTTTATCTGCGAGTAGCGAACAAACACGTTACAGCGCAGCGAACCAAGCACTAAAGCACGACGCGTTACTATTTCACGTATTTTCGTTACTTTTAACGAGGTAATTTTTATTAATAATTGTTTTTCAATTTCTTTTTAATATTATCTTTAATATTTTCAAATAAAACGTTTTAAAAATGCATCGTAAAAAGATAATTCATAAATTAGTTTCAAAACTGCAACCATCAAAAACAGTATTTCGTTTACCTTCAAAGCAAGAAGAATTCAGTATTATAAAGTAGATACCTAAATAAATTAATTAAATAAGTTAAATATATAAATAAATAAATATGCATGGGTACATCAATAAAAAAGTATTAAAAGTATTAAATATTTTTTTTTATTAAATGCTTTAAAATTTACTTGTAAAAAATTTAAAAATGTGTCAGTTGTAGAACAGTATTTGCTTTGAATTAAAAACTGTATTTTCCAATTTTATCCAACTTCAAAATAAGAAGAAAATTTAAAATGAGTAAAAAAAATAAAATGAATAAATACATGAATGAAAAATTCAAAAAAAACTTGAGTATTCTTACTTTTGTATCCTTGCTTTTTTAAATAAATAAATAGAAACAACAAACAAAACAACTTTTAATCATTGATCATATCCACTTCATTAATATTCTGTTACGTTATTTTTAAATAAATAAAATACACACAGTATTTTCTAAATAATATAAAAGTAAAAAATGTTAGGCTTAATTATCTAAATATTTTATTTTTATATAGGCACACACCCTTTTAGGTTTTCACATATTTCAGTTGAAATTCAATGATTCAATTTGATATTTTGTTATGAATTGTTTTCACTTTAAATTTACGTTTTCTGTGCAAGTTATTAATGTTTTGAGTTATTATTTTATAGTTTTAACTTTGTATAAAATGTTTAATCATTCGTCATAGTCATTTTTTGAAACATGGTATTACCATAGATTAACCTATACAAAGATAGCCCACTGGTATAACAAAACAGTTGCGCGTAAAATACTGAATAACCGCTATGACGATAGATAGCGTTACGTGAAATTGCAGGCTTAATATGAGTACCGTTGTAAACACTGCTCCCATGTTTTTAATTTCTTGGTATTTGTGTAACGTGTTACACACAACGACATGCACACATGCGTAAACTATAAGATATTAGGTGGGGAAAGATGAAACGTAGGTGCGCTATCTATGAACGAGCTCCATTTTTAGCTCTTTCTAGCTCCTTTTAAGCGCAACACTTTTTTGTTAGTCAATTTTTTGCAATTGTGATAAAAATCTGCAATCCAATAATTATGTAGAAACTTGAATGAAGTAGTCATGTGTTTACTTTTTTATTACTGTCACAAAATCATCGCATTTAATGGTTTCTTTAATACACCTTTTTTTTTATTTTCATTACCTCAAGTTATTAGAAAATCTTCCAGTGTTGAAGTGTTACTTATTTACTTTTTTGTAACGTATCTGCATCAATAAAAAATGTAAGTAGTTACTTTCAAAATAGTAATTTAATCTGTTATATTTTCAGTGATATAGGCAGTCCCTGCAGTGTTACCTGACAAAAAAGGAGATGAAAACGAAACACGAATTTATTTTAATGAAACATTTTGCAAAATGCGAGTTAATAAACAATATTTAGGTAAGTGAAGTACTACGTTATTATAAAGATGTTCATCAATTTCTTAACTTACACAAATCATTTCATTGCAGATAACTTACACAACTACTCAAACAGACGAGCACAGTTTGAAATCAAGAGAATTATAAACGCTACAGAAGACTAGATTCACATGATTACTAGTTGAAATCAACCTTGATTGTTTCAGGAGGTACGTACAATAATCTCGAAAACTCTTTAGTAGCTGTATCAATAGTAGGGTATAAATAATTGAAACCAAGCTCTTGTACTTTTTTAGGGATTACTTTTTGACCATCGAGCATCATGACAGATCGTTCTTTACCGAAAATCAACTTCACCGCTATTTCTGGCAATGGAAAGATCGTCGGTCGCCTTAATGCCTTTCCAAAAGCTTTGGTGAATTGATTATTTGTGATGATCTGAAATCAATGAAATATTTTTCAAACAAATGCTGCAGTTATGAAGTAAAGGATCGTTTTATATACACAGACTGGTCCAAAAACAACCTTCTAACTGCTTGCGCCATTATCCATGAAAATATCCTAATCCTCTGTCCTCTTCCTCCTCAATTTTCAGTTTTCTCAGCCGAACTCCATGTAATCAAAATCGCTCTGTCCTATATCCATGATTTCTCTCTAGACAATATCGTAATCTTCTCAGATTCCTTTTCTTCTTTAACCGCAATACTCAACTACCACAAGAAAAAACAACATCCCACAGCTCAAGAAATCGCACACCTACTTCTCAATTCTGACAAGAAAATCACCCTTTGCTGAGTTCCTTCACACTCAGGCATTCCAGGAAATGAATTAGCAAATACTTCAGCTAAACAAGCACTCCTAATCAAACCAATCCAGAACGCTCCTATCCCTCTTTTTCCGACTTGAAAAACTCTATTGAATCTGATACCCATCTTTCTTTTCAAAAATTCTGGTCCGACACCCCTTCCACCACTAAACTTGAATGCATCAAAAACATTTCTGCAAGAAATATTCGCACAGGCCACACCTCTTTGACTCATTCATACCTTTTCAAAAAAGAACAACCTCCAATATGCCATACCTGCTCCATACAAATTTTGGTCAACCACCTTCTCTATCATTGTCCAAAGTATCAAAAAGAAAGATCACTATTTTTCACCTCTAAAGATCCAAAAGAGATTCTTTCGGACGACCCTATCAAAATTCAAAACCTTCTGTCCTTTCTTTTGGCAACAGGCATGAAACACCTCCTTTAAACATCACCTCCAAAAATCGCCTCTAGCCTCAGCTGCTGTACATGGCGAAAATTTATATAAAAAAAAAGAATACACACCTGAGGTGCGACGCCGTTCAAAACTCCATCAACTTTTTCGTTTTTAATCGCGTATAATATCATTCTGCAGAGATCGTGGAGATGTATCCAAGGAAAGTATTGATTACCATCTCCTATACGACCGCCTAACCCTAAATAAAACGGTGTGTATACTTGTTTGATCATGCCGCCGGTTCTTCCCAAAACAACTCCTGTAAGTAATCTTTCGGTTTACTGTATATTTTTTCTATTGATAATTTATACCTATTGAAATATACCTGATCTAATTACAACCCTTCTTACAGGAGTTCCTTCCGGAAGTTCGGATGATTTTTCCCAATCGATGGCTAGTTTGGAAATAAAATCGAAACCTTCGTGTATTTGGGTATATTCGTCGTATTCTTTCACCGCATCAGGTTTGTAAATACCTAAAATAAAATTTCGATTTAAAGGAAATGTCAAGTATGACGATGAAATTTTACCATACCGACGCCAGACATAGAAACAAATATTTTCGGTTTATGTTTGGATTCTTTGATCATTTCCACAAAAAAGTTATTCGTGTTTATTCTACTGGAACGTACTACCTCCTGAAAATTTTCTGTCCATCTTTTCATAGGATTTAGTACATTTTCGCCTGAGCAGTTTATCACAGCTGCGGTATTTTCAGGTAGATCCGTCAAAGTGAGATCCGCCTGAAATGTAAGCGTATTTATTACCGTGAATATGCGGATTAGAACAACGGTGACAACATTCGTACCCACGTCATTCCGCCTTTGACCGGACCTCTCGATACAACTTTTGCATCGAATCCTTGGCTATCTAGTAGACGTTTTAATGTTAACCCGATGAATCCAGTGCCTCCACCTGAGAATCAATTTCGTTTAGTAAGTCGTGAATTTTTCATTAAATTGTTCGGTATTTACTTACTAACCTATGAACACTTTGGGAGCGTTGGCTGCCATGTGAAGTTCGCGGAATCAGATCAGCTTCTGGATTGTAAATTGAATTCTCGATGGAAATGTATAATAAGCGGTTTTAGGATTATTTGATCGTCGATTCGAGTTTAATGCATTTAATGATTAAATTTCGATTTCAGTGATAAGAGCCGGTTTTGAAATTATCTAAATCGCACAAACAGAGCTGCTCACTCGCACATGTTCGTATACTTTCGGTCATGTTCGGTGAACTCGAAAAAATTATGACACGCTGAAGATGAAGATTGAATTATAATTATGATTATATTATTATTGTAATAAACAGATGATTTGACTAAAAGCGACTAATTCACGACTGTAAAGAGATCAACAAGCAGATAAAAAATGATACAAAAGGAAAATATAATCTTGAATAAACGAAACAAAAATCACCTAGGTATACAATGTTACAAATTGACGATCGAAATTAACGATTTACTCGCCGTCTTTGGAAATGAGCTCACACAAAGCGCTAATGGTAGAAGAATCGCTATCGATTTCATTCGCGGCGCTTTTTCTCATGCGATCGACATAAAAATTAACGAGATCTGGTTTCACGTATTTACTAGCGATGCCTCGAAACATAGAAATGTCTTCTTCTAATGTAGCATTTTCGCTATTATAAGGAGATGAATAAGTTTTGATGTCTGCTTCTAGGGTAGAAATGGTATGCTTGAGCTGAGATACAGTTGCTGTCTTGTTTTTCAAACATTCGTCCAATTCGGTAAGAATTTCCTCGTTGTCGTTTATTTCATCATTCAATCTTTGTGTTTCGGATTTCGATCGAGAGGATGTGGTTTTCTTTACAAGCGAAAGCAAGTAAGTGAATTGTCAAAACACTGATACGAGTAGATATGCAGTTTAAAATGCTTACTTGTTTTTGAGTTTTACTCATTTTACATTAAGCATAGATGTCTTCCTTCTTAATCACCTTGATACAGTTTATGATTTAAGTTCAAGTTCCTTAATTAGTTTAATTATTTATTATATGTTAAAATGATTTCTTTTTTTGATACTTTTTTATTTATAAATATTTAATGACGGTGATAAAAAAATTGATAAGGCAAGAAATCGTGCAACATTCAACAGTCAACATTACTTCAACAAAATGCAAACCAATGCGAATACTTTTATTTCGATAATTACTCGTAAATTACTTTTTCAATTTCAATTTGAGGTGAACCACCGTTTTATGAATCTATGACGAATTTTTCATTTCGTCTTTTTCTTGTTAGGTTTACACAGATTTATATCTACAATGAAATTGTCTCTGTACCAAAATAAATGTTCTGGTTAGTGATTAGTAGTTAGTAAATATGTCATGTACCAAAACACGTTACACGCAAGCCTTAAAACTATTGGTCTATGGCTGGACAAAGGCGACCCGAGGTGAGACAAATGCGAGTGTGTACGGAGTCGCTCGCCTCGCCTCGCCTCGCATGTGCTCGCCTCGCCTCGGCGAGAGTTTACTGTAGTAGGCATTACAACTAAACTTGAAATTAAGCTATCGGTCATCCCAGGATTCTATACCGATACCTTACCTATTTAAAGAGAAATAATTAAAGTACGAGTTATAACGAGTAGGTGTAGTAGATTTAAACTTTAAAATTATTTAATTCGTCTGGTAATCGACTCTTTTATGCCTATACAGTAAGCCGGGAATCCACTTGAGGCGGGGCAACCTGAGGCAACGCCGCGGCAGCCTCGCCTCGGCGTTGCCTCGTCTATTGTGGACAGCGCACCGAACTGAGGCATATGCCGCGAACTGCCTCGTGCGGTGCTCAATGTGATCCATCTGGTCTGGATCAGGGCGAGACATGCGTCAATGAGCATGTGTCGTTCATGCTCAGTCAGTGCTCAGTGTGGACGTATTTATTTCTATGCACTATCATTGTAATCACTCCGAGCAAGTGGATCAGTCATGGATCGGTGCGAGCAAGGTGCGAGGCGTGCTTCGTTCATTTGTCTATGTGTAGGTAGTCGAGCAGCGAACGAGGCAACCAGAGGCAACCCGAGGCTGCCTCGTTCGGCGCTCGGCTTGCCTCAGGTTGCCTCGCCTCAAGTGGATTCCCGGCTTTATGACACAAGTCAAAGAACACGAGAGCCAGTAATCAACAATTCTTCATATGAAAGGGTTAGTCGAGCTCAATTTGGCGCGAATATGTACGCTGTGCCCCGGGTCTCGGGTCTTGTGACGCCTCGCCTCGAGCTCGCCTCGGCGAGAGTGTACACCTGTAGGCGAGGCGAGTGCGAGGTGAGTGACTCCGTACACAACCGCGTTTGTCTCGCCTCGGGGTTCCTACAGTACACACTCGCCGAGGCGAGCCCTCGCAAGACCCGAGGCACAGCGTACATATTCGCGCCATATTGAGCTCAACTTCTAGTCATTTCTAAAATTGTTGATTACTGGCTCTCGTGTTCTTTGACTCGTGTCATAGCTATTGCATCAATTCTCGTTGACACGAAGATAAAGCGCATTTGGACTTGGACTTTGAGTGGGTTGTTGGATCACGAAGCTTTCCCTGTTTGAATTGATCAATGAATCTAATCAGGTAAGCTCCAATGCTATCAGCTTTTATGTAGCCTATTCAGTTATTAGTTATTACCTCCTAGTGGAGGAGATAATCATATGATTCGTTGTTTATTTTATCATTAATTAGATACTTGATTTTACATAGATAAACGAAGAATGTCTGCTGCGTGGAGATTTCTTTTCAAGCATTGCAGCAGCTTCGGAGGTATCAAACTGTTAAGCTTTCAAAAGAAAATTCTTCTGTGGAAAGAGAACCGCTTTGAAGTACTTAAATTGCCTCTTGCGTGGTGTTTTCTCTTCAAAAGTTGTAGCAGCTTCGTCCATACCAAACCTGTGTACGCGTTAATGAAGCCGTAGAATCGTTTTTAAGGTAAGTAAGGTGTACCGTGATCAACAATCATTTACTTACTTATTGTTCGTTTTCTGTAGGTCAACACAGAAGTAGCTTCGAAGGAAAATTCTTCATTGGAAATGGAACTACTGTAAAGTTTATCAACTGAATTTAGAGAATCTATAGGTACGTCGACATTGGACTCACAATTTCCTATTATCGTAAGTATCTTGGACGTGATTAAATAAATTTTATGTACAGAACAAATAAAATGAATATTCCATTTTGAAATCGTATTTTATTACATTATTTAATTATTCATATCATGATTACATGCTAGGTAAGTACTAAAAATTACGGAAAATCGATGTAATTTACGTTAAACGATGAAAACAATCACGAAAATGAATTCTACATGCGGAAAAACCTAGAAAAACACTTTTCACACGTAAAAATACAACTTTCTTCCTGTAATATGTAAGTTACAAGGTAAAACAATGGCGAAAATGAATTCTACGTCATCGAAAACATAATTACACGTTAATCGCACTTGAAAGTCGATTAAAAACTGATAAAAATCGTAAAATATTAAAAATAGTATAAATTTGATAATGCTGGCGCCATCTATCGGAGAATAAACGAATCACACAAAAAAATGACGTCACAATGCAACATTTTCCCCTTCAAAAGTGACAAAATTTAGGATAAAAGTGAAAGTAATGAACTTTTCGAACTTTGTTGAATCAGATAAAAAATTTGTTGATCAACAACTTTTTTCACGTGGATCAACAAAGTTCGAAAAGTTCATCACTTTCACTTTTATCCGAGATTTTGAAGAGCCAGATCAGCAAAATGAACGGTTTTTAACGTAAAATCTCGGATAAAAGTGAAAGTGATGAACTTTTCGAACTTTGTTGAATCAGATAAAAAATTTGTTGATCAACAACTTTCTTCACCTGGATCAACAAAGTTCGAAAAGTTCATCACTTTCACTTTTATCCGAGATTTTGAAGAGCCAGAATAGCAAAATGAACGGTTTTTAACGTAAAATCTCGGATAAAAGTGAAAGTGATGAACTTTTCGAACTTTGTTGATCCAGGTGAAAAAAGTTGTTGATCAACAAATTTTTTATCTGATTCAACAAAGTTCGAAAAGTTCATTACTTTCACTTTTATCCTAAATTTTGTCACTTTTGAAGGGGAAAATGTTGCATTGTGACGTCATTTTTTTGTGTGATTCGTTTATTCTCCGATAGATGGCGCCAGCATTATCAAATTTATACTATTTTTAATATTTTACGATTTTCATCAGTTTTTAATCGACTTTCAAGTGCGATTAACGTGTAATTATGTTTTCGATGACGTAGAATTCATTTTCGCCATTGTTTTACCTTGTAACTTACATATTACAGGAAGAAAGTTGTATTTTTACGTGTGAAAAGTGTTTTTCTAGGTTTTTCCGTATGTAGAATTCATTTTCGTGATTGTTTTCATCGTTTAACGCAAATTACATCGATTTTCCGTAATTTTTAGTAGTTACCTAGCATGTAATTATGATATGAATAATTAAATAATGTAATAAAATACGATTTCAAAGTGGAATATTCATTTTATTTGTTCTATACATAAAATTTATTTAATCACGTCCAAGGTACTTACGATAATAGGAAATTGTGAGTCCAATGTCGACGTACCTATAGATTCTCTAAATTCAGTTGATAACTTTACAGTAGTTCCATTTCCAATGAAGAATTTTCCTTCGAAGCTACTTCTGTGTTGACCTACGGAAAACAAATAATTAAGTAAATAATAATACTACAGAGACGTTTCGATTGTTAATCATAGTACACCTTTACTTACCTTAGAAACGATTCTAGGGTCCATTAACGCTGACACAGTTTGGTACAGGTGACTTCACAGCAGTCCTATTTCCACAGAAGAATTTTCTTTTGAAAGCTTAACAGTTTGATACCTCCGAAGCTGCTACAACGCTTGAAAAGAAATCTCCACGCAGCAGACATTCTTCGTTTATCTATGTAAAATCAAGTATTTAATTAATGATACAATAAACAACGAATCAATAACTGAATAGGCTACCTAAAAGCTGATAGTACTGGAGCTTACCTGATTAGATGCATTGATCAATTCAAACAGGGAAAGCTTCATGATCCAACAACCAACTCAAAGTTCAAGTCCAAATGCTCTTCATCTTCGTGTCAACGAGAATTGATGCAATAGCCAAGAGTCGATCACCCGACGAATTCAATAATTTTGTAATCGTAATTGCGTAATCGTCATCGTCGGGATTTTAATTTACAGACGTTTTGGGGGTCTTGGGTGTCATTGAGGTGTGACGTAATCGTTTTCTGGTCTTTCAACTTTGAACGGTACGATATTGCGCTCAAAAAGGTATTACTCCCCTCGTGTAAATTTTCCTACTGATCACCCAAACCCATGCTCAGCTTGCAAGCTAACTTCACGCACATGCCTAAGTAAGGTACATGCATAATGTACCAGATGTAGTTATGGGGTTTTTCAAGAAACCCTTTCCACGTGACAAGACTTGTCAACAGGAAAACGTTTCCTTTTCTACACCAACATTTGAATCAAACAGACTCATAAAATGTCAAATATGTGCTTATTATCTGTCAACGCGATGTCTAGTTGTACTTTAAATCAAGGATAACTTATTTTATCCGACATCCCAACTTGTCAACCCAAGCAAGTAACACCTTGCCAAAAAGTAAGTTTAACAAATGCCAAAGGATGGAATGATCAACTATACCAGCGGTAAAGATAGTTCAATAAGGAAGAAAATTCTTTCAAAATATTTTTCAACAGCAGAATATGAATCCCTAATGCATATAATCTTCAAGGCTAACGAAACCGCATCAAATGCTTCATAAACACCATACAAATACATAAACATTTCAACTGTGTTCGTCATCTCGTCTCGTTAATTTGAAAATGCATTGCACAGCAAAACACCCCAGTCACTCATTCACAGGTAAGTTTTGAATGTACGACGCGCACAAATCGATGTTTCCAATCCTGCGCACAGTGCGAGTTTCCGTCTGAATATAGTTTACTGACTTTGACCGTCGAAATTTTCACGAGAATTTTCAGTGTTTTGTTTATTAAATTTTCATAGTTTTGTCTTAGAAATTCCGACATGAAATCGAATCGATAATCCTGTAATGATGAGCATCGCAAATAATCGTATATAGTTGATATAATTCGACCTCTCTAAAAGAGATTTCCAATTATGGAAGAACGGCTTAGCCATGGATACATACAATTGGGAAAGTCTAGGACTGCGAATGATTTCCGATTTACCAAAGGATTCAACCATATATCACCTCCGGTGGATAAATATAACGGCATTTATTTATCTCTGGTGCTGGCTGGTATCGGATTTCTTTTACCTTACAACAGGTATTCTCTAACATCTTGCGATTTAGTAAACGCGCCTTTCAATTATAATGCATTTTTTTTAAATTTCTCTCAGCTTTATCATCGCCGTTGATTATTTCCAATCGAGGTATCCTGACTCTACGATCATATTCGACATGTCTCTCGTCTATATAGTAGTATCATTTTTCGCTGTGTTAGCTAATAATGTTCTTGTCGAGGCGTTGCCTTTAAATACAAGAATAACTTTTGGTAAATCATTGATCAATCCTTTTTATTCTGATTTGCTCAATGTTTCTAATATAGATCTTCGTTTCTCAGGTTACTTAATTTCCTTCGTCACTTTGGTATTTGTGGCCTTATGCGAGGTTTGGTGGGAAGTATTTGGAAGTAACATATCGTATTTTATTAATTTAATAGCAGTTGCTACAGTAGCTCTAGGATGTACCAGTAAGTACCTTAAGGAGCTTTTTGATTTTACAAACTTCCAATAATTTGATGCATTGATTCACAGTACAACAATCCAGTTTCTACGGATACACGAGTATGTTACCTAGTCGATACACGCAGGCTGTAATGGCCGGGGAGAGTACGTTTCTTCATGGAATAACCCACTGCGGATTTCTTCCATATTTCATCAATTTACCACTTTGCAGGTGCCGCCGGATTTTTAGTATCTGTGAATCGCATTTTGACCAAATTTTTACTCAGTGATCAGCAATTCAATACTTTACTATTTTTTGGAATCAGCTCGGTAGGAGTTGCTGTGTGTTTCATTCTACATCAAATAGTTGAAAGGAGCGATTTCATTCAATTTTACTTGACGCTTTGTCGCGAATCGAAAAAAATTGTTTTGGAACCAACCGAAGATGCTGGTTTGGTAAGTAACACACCCATTTATTTGAGCAATTTCTTGGACGGGAGTGAAACGCCTTGTAATCCACCCACGAATTCCATCTGCCACTTGGAAAACTTCCTTAATGCTTCATTGTGGATGGAACACTACGTAAATGAACTCATCAAGATATAAATCCACGAGCACTTGAATTACAATCTGAAGTCCTAATCTGCTCTATCAGTATTTTTTTCTCGCTTCCAGATTGAGGCTTTGGACCAAAACGATCCAACATCGCGAACACAATACGGCGTATTAAAATTAAGAAGTCAAAACTCCTTGGACACGAATGGCAACACTAGTTCAGCTCTAAGCTTCGCGAATCCAGTGTACGAACCTAACGACAACAACGGCCCGTCATATAAAGTTGAAGACGTAGTAGTCAAACTCCAAAGAAGTGGTTCCACCGGCACGTTTAAAGTAACCAATACATCACGGGCATGGAACGCGATCAAAAGTAAATCAATCGCATGTACAATTTAGCCATTCTTGATAACTTGTGCTTCTTTAGAGGGCATGGCCACTAGATGGATAGTGGCAAAGAACATCTGGCAATACATGGTGTCAATCTGCGCCGCGTACTTCGTCACGCTTAGTCTATATCCGGGAATTATCTCCGAAATCAAACGATGCCCCGAGGACCACTGGTTTCCAGTACTGTTGATGACCTTATTCAACGGCACCGATCTCATTGGCAAAGTAATTTGCGAGTTTCTTCATTCTTCGAATATTAGTTTTCAACATGTAATCTTATAGATGTTGGCTTCCATACAATACGAATGGCTTCGCAGTCAGTTATTTATATTCGCATGCTGGAGAATCATGCTGATACCATTTCTAATCCTATGCGCTGCTCCTCGAGGTAAACCTTTGATGTCCGGTGAAGGCTATCCGATGTTTTTCTCCGGTCTTCTAGGTATTACTAATGGTATAGTTGGCAGCGTACCAATGATCCAAGCTCCTCGACGTGTCAGTGAAGAACATCGCGAGTTAGCAGGTAATCCATCACTCGTGATTTCATATTCTTCGTGAATCCTTCACTTGATCTTCGCAGGTAACATTATGACATTATCATACAACGTTGGCTTGACCGGTGGAGCATTGGCGGCTTACTTGTTGGAAAAACTCTTGGGTCCGGCTAAATTGAAACCTTGTTCAATACCTTCGGTTAAAACAGAAAGAATATTAGGTTTAACGAATTTCACATTGAAAGCAACAACGAAGATCACTACGGTACTCACGAGTACAGTGGCTGTCCACGTTGTCAAAGAATTAACTACTACTCCATCGACCATGACTACGATTTTGTCCGCTGTGCCCAGCATCAACAGTACTTTAAATTCTACTTTCAACGACATACACTGAATTCATTATAGGTATTTCACACCGCCTCAATGTATTATACAAAAAAAAAGCTTTTTTCAATTTCTACAAAAATACTACGATATCCACCTTAAATTACCTAAGTCGTATTAAAAATACACGATCCTCAATGTATCATATGTGTATAATGAAGTATTAAATGGGCTGTTTTAGGAGTGATGGTTTATAAGTTTAATGGCACGTAATGGAGTATCTTACGAAATTTTCAATTTTCATTAGTTTTTGTTCGTAATTTTGTTACACATTATGTATAAATTTTTTTAAAACGAGTAATCTTATGCACAAGAATTATCAATTACGCACAATATTTACACAGGCTCGAAAAACAATTCACCATCGTTTTGAATATTTATAATACGCACTTATAAATAATATCTCGCGAATGAATATAGCTACGATGCTACATACCTCAATAACCCACCGAATGTGATCATCGGATCACAATTTCGCAAATAATGATATCCAAACTTTTATAATTTTCTTCCCTCCCAAGAAACATTTTTTCATAGGTTGTAATTTGTTCTCATTTTCATTGATTTTATTACGTAACGTATGTATATTAGTTTATGTTATAGAAACAATACATAATTTATCGCGTACTTTGTAATTATGTTAAACGAAAAGAACACGTGTACATAGGGCTTGTTTCAAATTACCTGAAGTATTCGTACATACATAGATGAATACAAAAAGATGTGAATAAATAAATATATCAATTACTCGTAATATTTTACTTACCCAAGTATCTTCAATTCCTCGCATTTCGTATAATCACAATTCACAACAATATTAATAGCAATTACAAACACGGTAATAAATGCACAGCAAACACTAGAAAAATTCAACTACGAAAATAAGCGCGAGCAAACCGAAATAAAATCACAAATAAATAATCATGACAATGAAAGGCAAAACACAACTCACACAACATGCTGCGACCACTGCCAAAGAGCAACTGATCCAAAGAGCACATCGAGTAAACACAAAAATAAGCAATGTTACCAACCGGCGAATTGCAATGCGTGAAATTACCATCAAAACTTATCAGTGTATCCGGTTTAAAGAAATGAAATTCTTTTTCTATAAACACACATCGCAGTGTTACCACTTCTCCAGAAAATTGTCATTTGTGAATAATGCAAAACAGTAACCTCATAAAGCGATAGCAACATTAATTTAATCGATATAACAAGTCGTACAAAATCTAAAAATAAACTCGTTTTAACATTATGAAAACTTATAATATCACTTTGAAGATTTGTCGAATTTCGCTTTCTTTTTTGTAACATTCGTTTACAAAAATGAAACGAATATAGCTTCATCATGCAACGGCGAGTTGAATTTTTCGAAAAATAATTCTTCCGACCTTTGTACTAACTTTCCAACCAACATGAAAGTAATAAAACTAATTTATAATAAAAATAAAAATTCTATGCGTAATTTAATTTCTGTGAATAAACTACTGAAAAATCATCGCTCATCACAGACACCAATTTAAAAATATGCAATTAAATTGCTTAGTAATCTTATTCCATGTTTTAAATATAAATTAACTCAATTGTTGATCACAATAAACAAGTAATTATTTCCGGAGATCAAATAAATTCTTCATATAAATGAAATACGTATGAAACATATTTTCTTAAAAAAATAATAATAAACACGCGAAATAAAAATACCAAATTTCATGACCGTCGTTCATGTATCTTAACATGTATAAAAAAAATATATATATAACCTTGTGTTTTAAACAAATCGAGCCAACTTACCACCGAAGATACGCAAGTTTGAACGTTTCGAAATTAAAAAAAAAAACGACAAAAATGAAAAAAAAACGAAAATATCGCGAATGAAATAAACGTTGACTAGAGCATCCACGTGCCGAGAATGGCGCTTTTAATAGAATCTACATATTGAGCGGGTACCCAATACACCCAGTAACGCGAAGCTTCCGTCGTTCCGAGTTGAAAACCCTATAATAAAAATGAAATTTTCAACTTCTCAGGGGTGTTTTTTGTTATACCAAAAAAAACTAGGTTATTTACCAAAATGTGATATTCTTCATGTCCTTCGATGGGTTCGTTAACGATACTTTTGATAGTATTCATCGTTATCTTATCGGTTCGTTCTTTGGTACCGATCCACAACTGATCTAATTCTAATTTGAAAGTTAATCTAACTTTACCTCCCATTTTATTCAACATTCCTGACAGAGGATACGGCGGTAAGGGATCCTGAATTACAAAAATAAAAGTGAAAGTATAATTGCTCATCGATTACATCACTCAAATTCTTTCGCTTACTTTCACGTTTTTAATCCCGATCATGACATCATCAGGTAGACCTTTCTCCAATATTTTCTTATGTATTTTCTGCTTACACAGCGGTTCCTTCGTATTGACCTTTTCTTCGACGGTACTCTCCTGAGATGTACTAGTGGAAACTGCCAGTATCTGATCTAATTTCGAACCAACGACCATAACTTTGGCTCCGCTTTTTACTTCGAGATCTTTCAGCGTTTGTTCGTCTTTAGCCAAGCCTTTAAACATAACCTTTTGTAAACTCTGCGGCACACCGATCAGCCCCTGAAGATACGCCTTCAATTCTTTGACGGTTTTATTCGCATCAAACGCTATATCGTATTTTTTCTTATTATAAACAACAATAAAATCAACGGCAGATTCTGAACTATCGTCTTTGGCATTTTCGTCCGACTCCAGACGATTTTCGACGGTGGTATCTGACACAGTCATATCGCCGCCTTCGCTTTTATCATTTAATTTGATGTTGACGGCGTTATTTTCGCATCTGTTGATGTCGCTTTTATCTTCCGGCGTTTGTTCTACGATGTGCGCGCTGTTTTTTTCTTTACTTTCTCCGTCACCGCTGTCACCTATTGCAAACGATATCGATAAAATACATAGGATGCCTTTATATATTTGTCGTTTCGCCGACTACGTTATCTCGGTGTTCGTGTATACGAACAAAGAAATATTCGTAAATTTTGCGAATTAAATGCATCTACTTGAGATATGCCATACCTGCTACGGCGCCTTCCATTTTCGCATAAATTCCAATAATAAATATTTGTTAATAATAATAATTTAGGTAAGATTAATTAAATTAGACTTTCGCTAAAATCGCTATTATCAAAATTGAAATTCACTCTCATTATCAGCTGATTCAACTTTCACAGATAATTTCAAATAATTATCGTAATTCTAAATAATGCTAATTTTCTGTGCTCTTAATTTGATCAAATCAATGTTGTCAGATACAAAAATATAAAATTGCGCTTTTTGGTCATTTCATGATGACAGACGCCATGTCATTTTAACCAAGATTCTATATTATAAAAATAACAACACTGATTTCAAATCAAGAGCGCTAGTTAACTTTATATGTATTGTAATTTTACAAGACATTTCCAAACAATTGGAAACAGTAATTTGATATCTTGTAATCTCTTTTTTTTCGGATTTTTCAGGATCGAATCAGCTTAAAAATATCGAATACTAATAACCGGTCAAATATATTAAACTAAATTCGCCATGAAACCTCCAATGTCGTCGTAATAGATTAAATTTTGCGAATAATTCAACACAATGGAGGCGCACTCTTGAAACAAAATTGATGACTCATCACCGAATGTGCTAGAACAGCTGTTTGTACATGGGCAGTAAAAATTCACCAATACGACGTAGGAACTTCCTTGGAAGTAAATATTTTGTGGTCTTTGTTATCTATTTACGTGTTATGTAAAGTTGTGAAATAAAATTTGTAATTAGCTGAGAAAAATTAACTGTTTCCGTAGCGTTTATTTCGTTTTCTAAACTTCGTAAAGATGTCGATGAACACAGCTCATCAGGGCGGTGGCATATTGATATATTCAGGCGAATGGTAAGTGTCCGTGGGTATAAGGTTGTTTTAATTAATGGAGTAATTTCACGCATCATTGCTTTCGCAGTATACTTCTGTACTCGGATAATGTGAATGTAGAATTCAGCGGGAACCCGGAATTACCCGGTGGATCGAAAACTGGAACTGTGTACTTGACCACCCATCGGATGGTGTTTATTAATAAGAATCAAGCTGACAAGTTAATATCTTTTAGTTTCCCGTTTATTACATTGAGAGATGTAAGTATCACTTGGAGTTAGGGATCTGCTGCGTAGAATAACCTACATAACACGTTCTCCCAGGTCGACATAGAACAACCAGTTTTCGGCGCAAATTGCATCAAAGGGAGAGTACGCGCGCAACCAAACGGCAACTGGAATGGAGAGGCGAGATTTAAGTTGGGTTTCAAAAAAGGAGGCGCCATTGAATTCGGCCAAGCGATGTTGAAAACCGTACATATGGGTAAGTGGGTCCGTACCCAACTGAAAACTGAATCAATAGTCCATTTCAATAATTGCCTATTTTAGTCTCAGGTAACGGTCCGTTTCCTGATGTTCCTCCACCTTACACACCGCCGGCAGGACCTTGGTACCAAGCACCACCTCCCGCTTACACCCCACAAGCTACTGGTTATTATGGTTGGGTACCTCCTACACATGCATTCCCCGAACCACCTCCTGGTAAGTTGACCTAATCCGAGGTATTCGGCGCTTCGTCGTGTGTCTTATATGAAATAGTATCTCGATGATCGATAGCTTCTCGTCGCGTGTAAACACAGGTGACGCTGCATTATTCATAATAAATCCAACATTGCGCACGGGCCATAGATCATGACTTCAAGGATGAGTTCATTTATAGGGTGTAGTGGTGTTAGGTGTAATGCGGTTCTTCGCGCATGCGCACAATATCTAAATCTTGTTGACCACGTGACTTTAATGAAAATCTCTTTGAATAACTCGCATACGTAATGTGAGAAGCATCTAAAGCCTGGAACACCAAGCTAGGTTAACATCTCCCATAATCTAAGACGCTGGTGGAACTATACAAGTACTGCAGTAATTGTGTCAGGAAATGCGATTGGCACCATTGATCGATACCTATTCCAAAGCAACCGTAAAAGAAATTAACCCTGACCAAATCAATTTAGGTCGTTTTCGTCGCAACAGTTTGGAAAATTACTCGCGTAATCTAGTGTCTGGTTGATTAGCATAATAGTTTGTATAAGACACGTCGAAGCGTCCGATCCATGTAGTTAGTTGACGCGTTTGTGATCCACATTCATGTATATATTTGCTCCGCCTCATCAGCGAGTTCGGTTTATATGACGGACATGCCACCTCCGTATCCTGGTATTAACGGGTATAGCGGATATAACACATCTTATGCTAATGCTACCGCACCTCCGGCTCCGATGGGATTCACGGTTCCACCAGGGTCTCAAAATGGTAAGATAGATGCCTAGGTGATATTTCAACATACTGTGTGATATACCTGGTGTCCGTTCAATAGGCTAATCACTAAGTAGGCGGTAATTACGTTTTTCAGGGAATAATTTTTCAAAAGTATCGTCATCTTAGGCGCATATTTTTCTAGTAGATTACTTGTTATAAATCCATTTTCATAGTTGGACACCCGGTATGAATATTCTTATTATGGTAATCTTACTGTTTACTTATATTGTGTGTTCTTGAAAAGGAAAAGCTTCTGATGCAGCTCAAAGTGCATACTATGATCCGAATCGACCGCAATGCGCATACGTGCCACCGCCTTCTTACTACGTAAGCTAAAAAAATCATTTCTTTCACAACTTTCATTAGAATTTTATCTGTTTACTCTTTCTCTATCTTATGTTTTTTCCCAACAGGAACCTCCGCCATCTTATCAAATGAACGGCAACAAGAAAACCCAATAAATATGGATATTTTTTAACGCTTTTTCATTCCTTTTTTTAAATTTAAAATATTTAACCATCACTGGAATTACGGAAGTATTTTTCCTTTTTCCTTCTTTTATGTATATTGAAATTTAACAGCTTCGTGTTACCCGTTGAATTCTCAATACTCTCGTTTCGTTTGGTAAAGAAGTAATATAAAAGGTAAAAGAATAACAGGTGCAACTTACCATAAACTGCAATCCTGAAACAACAAACAAAATTGTATATTACTTATATATTTATATTATCTACGAGTCGTTATTTTACTTTTTCCTTTGTGTATTGAATAAACTAGTTTTTAAATATCTGTGTTATTTCGTTGGGAAATAAGCTAAAACGTCGTCCGATGCTGACGTTGCAATTGAATCGGATTGCAGCCGCAGTGGAAATATCCACCTTTTCACAACGTTGCCAAATCTATCTAAACCTGGAGAGGAGACTCGACAGAAGTGCAATCCCGTTAAAATATTTATTAAAAAAATACACCCTTAAACTGTATAAAAATATCACAAGCTAATAACGATACGTAATGTGAATGTACGCACACATTCAAGCAAGATCGCTTCAGTAAATCAATGAAATTAAAATAGCGTAATGTAAAACATAGTTTGTTCATAGAGATTAAAATAAATTACGGTAGAAAACGCTTAAATTTGAATACTCGCGAAAGAGTAACAAATCAGTAACAAAAATGACTTGATAAAAATACCTGTCTCGAGAATAACGACAATCACCATCTTGAACGATCATTCGTACCAATCATCTCCGTAATCTTCGACTAAATCTCCAAAATAGACGGTAATAGCGATTAATCGCTTATCCAGATAATTCCGATCAACTTTCGCATAAGGAACTTTCAAATCTGCAATCTGAAACATGAAATATAACGAACAACTCCCGAAACAACTCGAAACAACTCTTGAGAAATACCACTTACTTCGGTCAAGTCGATATTTCGTGGTAAATAATACGCGATATGTTCGGAGATTTGTCTGGCAACGTTATACAAATGCTTGCCGCCGTATGGTTCCATAATCTTACTAAAAGGGAAATCGCTAAGTGACAGGTAAGTCGGGCCACCCCACGGAGGTGACAAAAAAACGACATCCGCCTTCAACGAGGGTGCAATTTTGAAGAAATCCGCAACAATGAACTCGATTCTGTCGGCGACGCCGTAAATAGTAGCGTTGTGCTTAGCTAGCTTGATTTTCTCCGGGTCGATGTCGATAGCTATAACTAAACGCAATCCATTACGCTGAGTCAACATTAAGAAATTCAGGCGTCTTACCTCTTTCGCAGGTAAACGCGAACTGAATCGTGTTTCCGCCAGCACCGCAAAAAGCGTCGATTATGACGTCGCATTGACAACGGCGAGCTATTTCTTTGCTGATTTTTTCCGGCGTCACGGAATACCAACTTTCTGAAATGATTTATACGGTTGAAAAATTCGATACGGTTGAAGATTACAATTGATTATGAAAATATTACCTTCGTCTAGTTTTATTCCTTGGTCGTATTTGGAAAACAAGGAGTATCGCTTTATCCAATACTTCTTTAGGTGTGGATTTTGAGAAATTTCAGGCGGTGTTTTGATATGTTTCACATTGACTTCGTTTTGGGACTTCTTTTTTTTACGATTTTTTCGATTTCTTGCGCAAGGCCGTACAGATTCAACTTCATTCGATTCGAGTGAATTTGGCGTCAAAGTATTAGACGAGCTGGCGACATCGCTGAAATTGAAAAACAATTCATTTGAGGAATGATATTACACAATGAAATTAACACTTACTTCACGATTGCATTGGCTTGCTGATCCGCATATGCAGAGTTGTCCGATTCATTCAATTTAACACGTTTAGTAAGCGAGGATCTCCGGAATATTTTTCTTTTCAAGTATTTGAACATGTTCATAAAACATCCGCATCTAAAAAAAAAAAGAATTTGAAACAAAACATGGGAATGCCGAAAGATTCCAACATGGAGCATTTGCCCCGAAACGAGTAATTTTCACTTAAATGAAATAAAAACTGTGATATCTTACCGAGAGGTAGTAGAATCTTCTTCGACGGCTTCGTTATTCACCAAATTGGTATTCGAATTCAATCTGCTGGACACATCTGTATTAATATCCGATACTGAATTCTATAAATAAACAAACACGAGTGATGGTGAAACAAAATAAAACGTGATAAAATATGATATCCGGCCATAACACTTACACCGTTGACATAGCAGTCTGCCATTATGAACTTCGGGTGAAATGTTTCTAACAAACAAATGTATCAATAAGTATTTCACACTTTAGGCATAAATGAAATTAGATTTATGATGATTAAATGCATAAATACCTGAACGGAAATGGTGGTGTTTTTTCTACCGGTGAAGCAAAACTGTCCGTACACTTCTCAGAACTTTTAAAAGATGTAGTCATCGGCCTGGTGTAATTTGTCTTCTTACATGATAAATTGAAAAAAAATATACTGATAAGTGATAAATCAAAGTTGCTTTATGGTTTATCGAAAATACTTACTCTCAAATTCAAACATATTTACTTTAAAACTTGATTAATTTACAATATATCTCCATACTTCACTTTACTTGTACATAAACCAATACAGATTACACCAAATACTTGAATTTGAAAAATGCCGGCATTTCATCATCACACCTCAGCTGCAGAAACGCGAATGAAAAAAACCCAGCATTTATGCAGGTATAAAAGTCACAGATCAATACATAAAGAATAATGAACCTTCACCAGTACCTACTAACCATCTACTACCTCTTCATCATGAAAACGTTTGGTAGCGCTTTTATGCGGTGGAGTTTTAAACTAAATAAATATTTTTTGTTTTTTAACCTCGAATTATGATAAGAAATTGATAAAGAAATACACTTTTGAATGTTATTTCAACTTTCGTATCTTATTCTTAAATTATTTTACTTTGTATGAAACTTATAAAATGCACAGCCTGAGGAATATATCGTTGCTGAACAACTTGGTAATATTTTCTGTTTTCTACCATAATTATTTGAACTTATTTCGGATAATGATTTCACGAAATCAATCATACAACTGTATACATCTGAAATAATAACCTTTTTCTCTTTTTTTAGGCTAAAAATATCAATGCAAGATGTATAAAGACAACATCGGTCAGAAGCCATGATTCTTTATTCGTTGTAAGTGATGAAATTAGAGAAATATATCAATTTTAAATTTACTCCAAACGTTGTACTTGATTACAGCATCGAGACACCAAAGACAACAGTCTCGACGTGAAATTTGAATTTACGCCGGAGAATCAAAAAGTAAGTATTGTCTACATATCACAATTAAATTCGGCACTTACCTTTTTATTGAATTCCAGAGAGCTGAAGCTTTAATGTCCATATATCCAGAAGGCCACAAACGAGCCGCTATGATTCCACTATTAGATTTAGCTCAACGACAACACGGCTGGTTACCAATTTCCGCTATGCACAAGGTGGCGGAACTATTAAACTTACCAAAGATGAGGGTCTACGAAGTGGCTACTTTTTACACCATGTTTATGAGGTGAGTAATCGCTGATTACGGTTTACCTTATGTATATATCGGATAGTAATTTTTATCGCTTTTAAGAAATCCCACTGGCAAATATCACGTTCAAGTATGCACTACTACTCCGTGCTGGTTACGAGGATCTGATGAAATACTGAATTGTATCAAATCGAAGTTGAATTTAGAAGTAGGACAGACAAGTAAAGATGGTAAATTCACGTTATCCGAAGTCGAATGTTTGGGAGCCTGCGTGAACGCCCCTATGGTGCAAATAAACGACGATTATTATGTAAGTGATACTTCGACGAGTTAAATATTTCATTATTTCGTTTCTTTATTCTCTTCGCATTACAGGAAGATCTAACAGAAAAGGATATGAAAGAAATAATTGACGATTTAAAAGCCGATAAAAAACCTACTCCCGGACCTAGGTAAATGACTGTACTATTTATTAAAATACACCCTCGTGATATGTATCCTTTCATGTTTTCTTGTAGAAACGGAAGATTTGCCTCGGAACCCGTCAACGGCCCAACAAGTTTAACCGAAGAACCTTATGGACCTGGTTTCGGCGTCAAGCCAGATCTCTAATTACCTGTTAGTTAAATAAAATCCAGCGAGTTACACGCGTGTATTTATGTTATAAAGTTAAACAAATATACAATAAATTTGTTTCCAATTGGTCTCGTTGTGTGCTGTTCTTCCAACTTCAGTCTTCACGATTACCTATGGGTTCTCATATGTAATAACAAATTATGTTTATGTTTAGATTTCTTATGGCAAATCGGACACTCGAACTGTGGATCTACTCCGCACTCGAATCTAATGTGTCTACTGAGACTATGATGTCTTGCGTAACAATTACCACATTTTGGACATTTAAAAAAACCATTATGAGCGGACACTCGACTTAACGTGTTTGTCGGACTAGCATAATGTTCGTAATCTTCTTCGAATATAGTTTGATATCTTAAATAATCTGAAAACATAACGTATATTGGAGTTGTCTCGTGATTTACGATAACCCTTTGTTTCTACGCATCGATTCACCACATAAAAATAATATCTACATGAATGAAAATAAAAAAAAATCGAATTCGCAACCGAAGTACGTACTACTAAGCGAAAATCACCGTGATCCGGTTCACATGCAGTACTACAAAACGCCGAAAAAATAAATATTTCGACTAATTCTATGCGCAATATTAATTATAAAGTGTACTTACGTCATTAACGATGCTATGTGGAAGTAACAAAGTCATCTTCGCTTTGTATATAACGTATTCACCTTCCTTCAAGTAATTTACTATTAAATTAAAACGAACGAAACCATAATCCTCGTGTACATCTAATCAACTAATATGAAAAAAAAATTCTAAAACAAAGAAAACAATATTATGTATTTCGAGTAACATTTGCAATTTCGATTATTATCTATAAAAATACACAATTTAAAAAATGAAAATTTTATACAAAAAAGTAATAAAATTTGGTAACAATCCGCCATATTTTCGTTCAGAAATCTGTCATAGGCTCATAGCCCTTTCCACGACAATTAAAAGTGAGTGTACATTTTACTTGGTAGATATAAATTCACTATTGTACAATTTAAAAGTAATACTTTATGCAAAACATAATTTATCAATTATTTATATCATCTTTGATGAGATCTTGATGATGGTTAATTTTTATCAACCATCTGAGAAAAACGGTCGCTCAAATTTGAGCACATTTGAGCACATTTACAACTCCCCCTTCTCCCTCCCATTCAAAAAAGTTAAATGAAAGACGAAGACCAAGCAAACGAACAAAATAGTAAGTACATAATTTCTGCAATAATTATAAATTGGTAACATTGTGTAACCTTAATGTACCAAGATCAGCCGAAGGTAGTGGTCACACTGGACCAACGCCGCTCCAAGGAAAAACCTGGGTGCCGATTGGCTGATTTTTAAGTAGTGGGTATGTAACGTCACAGTGACGTCACAGCTATGGGCTCGAATTGCCGTTACTTTCATGTTGTTTTTAATGGGGTTCGGTTCAAACAAATGAAATACATAAAATATTTTGTCCGGAATAAGAAAGACATGAATATATGACGTCATATTCCCTGTACACATATTGGTCAAGGGAGAGGGGTACGTTTCTCAGCGGATGTGACGTCATGTCTTTCTTATTCTGAATTTTTTGGTTACTTTCATCCTTTAAAAGTGTCGTTCACAAATATTTCAGCAAAGGTTGAATGAATCGTTCGCAAACGACTTATTCAACACTCGTTCACGATTGAATCGTGCAATTTCTTCGCTTGTAAATGACGCAAAAAAAGTAAAAAAATACAAAATGAAAACAAATAGAATTTTCAGCTAACAATAACCTAATTAAGCTATGCTAGCAATATCGATAAAATTACAAGAAAAAATAAGAATAAATTAAAAAAAAAATAAATCACAATAAATTACATTAACTTACGTACACGAAATTTTACAAATAAATAATTCATGTTGAAGTTATTAAGCAAAAAGTATTTCAAAACACAGCTCGTAGTTATACTGAAAAATAGACTTGCGTCGTTAATCCCCCCTCCTCCTTTATTTCATCCTCCTCAATCCCGCATACATCAAAATCAACATTCTGCGTCACGACGAAACCAACTCGACGAATTTGCTATCACAATGGACTTGCCAATTGTATCCTCAATTTCAACCCTCTTCCCTTCACCCATATCAAAAGGTCATCGGATCGGCGACCTTTTAAAGACGTCGCACATCCCTTAGTCACCGCTGCTCGGCAGTACGTTCTTCAGGCATAATTTTTTCAACGTCGAGAACACCGAACAATTGGTGATATGTTCTTCGAGCTCCATCTTATGGCTACAAAAGTTAATTTTGCAATACGGACATCTGGTTTGAGAACACGACTCGCGTCCTTTGCAACACTTTTTTTTAATTATTTTCCTTTTTACAGTACCTGCAATAAAATGTCACAAATTAACCCCGATTTTCAACTACACCTTAGATCGTTTAACATTATGATAAACTACGTCGATGCGGGAATGAGGTGTGGACGGGAAGAGCAAAGAGGGGGATAGTTACACCATACATTCCGTATACCTTTCTTTTGGGTTTCCTTCTCAAAGCTCAAAGTGTTAATTCGTCCGAAAGTGTGGGTGCGTATTAGTAGACATTAAAAGCGTACACCATTGCCACATATGATTCGAACACATTAGGTTGATGAACGAGAATACAGCGGCCATTTGTATAAAATATGGTTATTTATTCGAGTGTTAAAGCTAGATCGTGATTAAAATTTACTTACAATTTAAAGCGCTTCGAGGCTCCGTTTAATTTCAAAATGAACGCGAAACACGAAAAAAAAACCACTGAAACGGTTTACTATAAATTGAAAAAAAATTCATAAATCGATGAAATACTTTTGAAAATTTTATTACATGAAAATTCGTATTTATAATAATTTGGCACACAAAAATGACTAATAAGTTTACAATAAAAATAAAATTAATCAAGCCGTTGTAATTATTGCAAACTAAATTTACAATGTAAATGCAAACACGAATTATTACATTTGTATTTTTAATCTTTAAATTAACTTCAGCGAGAAAGTGTTTATAGGAGAAGCGAAACACTATAAAATTAAAGACAAAAAATAAATAAAAAAAAAACAAAATACAAAATTGAGTTAATTTGGTATCAGTGAACTACAACTAGAAAGTACAAGTACAGGAAGATGGTTACCAAGGAAATGGCACAAATTCATTCCAAAAAAAAAAAGGGTAAACAATTAAATATACATTTTTTTAATTCATCGTAACACATCAAATTTAACCATCGGTGGGATATTTTGATAAAGGAACTAAATAAATCGAAATTTTTCAAAACAAAAACTCGAATTGCAGCTTTATTTTATTAACTGAATTTCCAAGCGAAAATTCTCGTCGCGATTTCTTTGCAAAAAACCAAGTTCGCGATTACCAAAACATTTGGAATATTCAAAACACGCGAATTTCGTGGTTACGACATTCGAAAATATTTAATTTCTCGCTTATTTCAGCGTAAACATTAAACATCAAATTTCAAGGTAACATTCTAGAAGGAAAAAAATAAGAGTGTAACCGCAGAGTGCGCAACTTACAAAATTCAAAACTACAAAAATCCACGGATCTGTACAACGCTTCGAACGGAGGGTTAAAAAGACCCCGAAACTGTATACTCATACGGTAAGCTCTGAAAATCTCATTTAAACTGGTTTCTTCGCACCCTTTTCATACGAAGAATATGCTGGAAGCAGTTTCACTCGACCTTGAGATCACGATTCGAAAATTATCTACGCGGTTAATCCTTTCAGTACTTGCTTGCCTAGCTTTGCCCCTCAAAAGCAAAAAATTCTCGAGGCTTTTCTGGCACAGTGGAGGGGAGGAGGTGAGAGGCTGGATTACTACGTCAAACATGTAATTCCGAAAATTTACAGAAATCCCGAGCAATAAAAAATGTCCAACAATTACTCGCTGCTTAAAAATATAAAAGGGAAGATAATGAAAGAAGAATATCTCTGAAAAATGAAATTTTCTACTTCCGAAGCGTGTACGATGGAAGGGAAATGCGAATAATTCAAAAAATTCCAACTCATTCTGCGTCGAAATCCGAAGCATATCGATTTATAGAGATCGTCAAAGGTGGTAAGAAAAAAGAGAACCTACACCTCTCACCCCACCTTACACCCAGCTCGGGAAACTATTTCGATGGAATTCTACGGCAACGGCAACGAGCTGCGAAAATCGTAAAGGGCATCCAAACACATTCCCCTTTTTTTTTTCATCCTACCGAGGAAGAATCGAAGATAAAAACCTGAAAAGATAGGCGACTTAGCATCGTGCACTCCCTCCTCCGCTCCCACGCATCTCAAAAACCAGATGAAACCTTCGACACAATACCAACGGTAACATTCACGTAAGGGATGTTACTCTATACAAATGAAAACCCCGCGTTACACTCGCTTAAAAATTATTACAAAAAATGAGAAAATTTTACAAATCAGTTCACTATTGTACATCGACTAGGGAGAACATGTTAAACACGAATACAAGGTAACACAACTCCACTTCACTTGGTTTTCTATACCCCCTCCTCCCTTCTCAAATTACCAATTACATTATAAACATACTTATAAAATGTAAGTTATATACATAAGGATTTTTTATCGATTAAATAAAGTTCGCGAAGCTTTCATGTACACTTCGCAGTACGAAAGTTCATTTTGCCTGGTTGACTAGATTTCTCGGTTATCGCGTACTTTATCCGTTTGTGGGGATTTTTTGATGAATTTTCCACGCTCGCTTCGTCGTATATACAGGAATTAGAATTTACATAAAAAATAAGGTAATCGCTAAGGTTCTTGTGATAAATAACATAGCCGCTATTTTGACTAGAAAAAAGACGAGAAACGTGGCTAATAATAAACTCGTTACACCGTTAAATCTGTGATCCGTGACGTGCGACGGGGTAGAGGGAGAGCTGTGAGGTGACAAGGGCAGTACTTCCTTAAGATGATTCGAGATGGCAATCGCATTGGAAAGTTGATTTAGCGCGTGACCACGTCGAAAGAGAAAATTTCCTCGAAGGGGTGAAATTGAGAATTGGATGAAATAGGAAGAACCCGGTTCGCAAAATTGGAAAATGACAGAATGACGAGGTAGGGTTTCCATAGAGCACACGTTATTTTGGCTTTCGCGTAGAAATGGTTGGCATATGTGACGACTACGTCGTGGTGGCATACGTAAAGCATAGCGAGAGGTTGCGCATGAAGGGTAGAGCGCAGTTACCATGGTAACACCTTTTTGAAATAGCACGTTGCATCGTCAGTGTGCACATTTTCCGTTAGACGGGTGTGTACACACGGTACGGGTATCCTTTGGCGCGGCGGCAGCGTCGCCGGCGGCGGCGACGACCACGAAAACACAAACGAGAGAACCGTAGTAGACAGAGAGCAGAGTATTCTAAAAATACACCGGTAACCAGAAGAACGAACCATATGAAGGCGGGGAGGAAAAAACCAGGACAGAGAATTCGGGAAAACGTACCATACGAAGAGGGGGCTATGCTTTACACTCATTTACAACGCGGTCTAAGATAAAGTGGTCGTCTGCGAGATGAACGACGACGACATGGCCGTATCCGCGCTCGAGACCTGAGACAACGAACTCTGCGCGATAATACTATCGGCGACGCTCGCCACCGCGTTCGATTCGCTCGCGTTTAATTGCACGCTCGGGCAAAACAATATGTGCCTGTTCAATCGAGTCGTATGCTTGAAGATGATACCGCAACGAGGGCACGCGTGCTGGGGTCCTTTGTCGCAGCGATCCTCTCGAATATGCCGGGTTAGACTTTGCTTCCATTGGTACAACTTGCCGCATAATCTGCAAACGAATCTTTGTTCTGCTAAAGGATCGGTGACCGGTTCTGTAAACGAAAAAGGGCGGTTTTTCAACTTTGAATCGCACGCTTACATATACCCGAACTTAACTCTAATCGTATCATAGCCCGATTGTGAAAATAAAACTTCCAAAGTAACCGTACCAATTCCTCTACCTCGCTGGTGGACAACCCGCCGAGCAAAAACAAACGCGAAATTTCGTACGCGCGGTAAAGGAACTGAACGATTTCCAAAACGCTTTGCTATCACGTTGTAAAAATAAAATGGAATAAATAAAAATTCATAAATAGATACCATGTCAGCAAAAGCAAGCGAAAAGGCCCAATAGCGCCTATCGACTCCCTATTTCGCGTAGGTACTTTCCGAATCGACGCGTCAATTTTCCAAGCCTCGTAATTTCATCACCTCCCGGGAAACAACCTCCGAAATTTAACCCCAATCCCAAGCAACAATCGCCGCGATTACCCAGGCATTTCAAAGAATTCACCCTTAAATCGAGGCAACACCTAAGCTCCGCAATAACCGCCTGAAAACCAGTATTTCCAACCACAAATACCACCGTTCTCGCCCCAAAGTCACGATAAAAATTACATCTCGAAAAAACAATAGTGATTCTCACTAAAACAACGGGATTCTAACTAAACCCCAAAAAAACGTCAACCATTTCACTACACCTCAACTCCGGAGAAGATACAACACCCACAATGCAACGATAATTTCAGCTAAATTTCGCAAACAAGTTAATCGGCACACACAGAAAAATTTCAAACTATTTCTTTCTCAAGTAATGAAGTATCAGAAAAAAAAAAAAAAAACAAAAACAGATTTCAAATAATACTACTAAAACAAACTAGTGCACAAAAAATTAATACAAGCTAAAATACGAATAAAAAGCTATTCAGCGACAAACAAACTACAAATAAAACGAAAATCAATTCATACTTACAGTGCTCTGCGTACTCACTAGTGCATACGCTGGTAACTAAAAAACTGCTACAACAAAAGAAAAAAAAATACTAAAAAAACTTAATAATTAATCTCAATTGATCGCTTGAAAGGAGGAAGAACATGGCATAATTCAAAATAAAAAAATATTCGTATATACATCGCGTAACATAATTAAAACCTCCAAGGTGTTCGTATAAACCACGCCTCGTAATGTGTACGCACGCTTCCAAACGAACGCGGTCACGTTTCAAGGCGCAACACGACGTAGTACACCGCAACCAGTCACGTTTCCTGTCGCGTAGACGCGTCGTTAATACGCAAGGTCACGCCTTCAACCCGTGTCATCGCGCGTTAACATAACGTAACGCGCTACCGGTCACGTTTTCCGTCACGTAGATGCGTCGTTAATACGCGCAGACACGTTTTCAACCCGTGTCGCGGCGCGTTAACACGATGTAAATCATAACCAGTCACGTTTTCTCGCGTGAATAACGCGTTATTAATACGCGTCATCGTGTTTTTACGTTTCACTTCGAAATATCGCGGTAATTTATACCACTCACGTGTTCGAAATCGATTTCATTAGTTAAAAAAAAAAAAGGTAAACGAAATATGAAATGGAAACAACAAAATTATAATTCAAATTTTCAACTCGAGTAAGATAAATCACAACGCATCATTAAATAATTAAAAAGACTACGTAACATAAGACAAAATATCTCGTCCTAAACGAAACAATTGCAATTGATTTTTTCAATGATTCAAAAATTTTCGATACAATAAAATTACGCCTCCGAACACAAAAATCAACTATAAAAAGTAAAAACGTAGAAATAAATTGTCGGTGAAAAATTACAAATAATTTGTAATAATAACCAAGAAAAAGAACACCTACAGATCTGCAATTTGGTAAGATAATTCGAAAGACTTTTTTTTTTCAGCTACGTGATGTAATACCTCCAACGTGAGAAAAACACTAGACTAGCATCACTTGGCGGTAGGAAGACACGATGGCGATTCGGTTTTATGATAATTACGAACATGTTTTAATAAGTTTGATCGAACTTTACATCGATACGGGCAATGCGGACATATACAACTCGGTTCCTTTCCGCATTCGTTTTGTAAATGACTCTTTAAAGAGCTGCGCCACTTGTACGTACGACCGCATTTCGGGCACGTATGACGGGAATATTCGGTTATACGTTTATTTGAGCCAGTTAATGGAAATAGTAGAGCTGAAACAAATACAAAATAATCCGATAGCTGGTACGAAATAAAAACGCAAAATAGCCCTGTCAATGAAATACGAACCAACAAGGAAATAAAAAAGGGACATCGGAGAACCACCGACATGCATGTTCACTCACGTTATGTTAATTTTTAATACCCAATTTAATAAGTGAAACAAAAAATTCTCTATACCTATGTTAAACGTTAAAATATCCGAAAGATCGATTTTTAATTTCACATTCAAGCTTGTTAAATTTATACACGTGTTTTTGAAATTAATTATGAAAATTCCCACTAAGGATTAAAAAAAAAAAATTGCGCAACAATGACCATACTTCAAGCTGATGATTTCGTTATAAAAAAAATTTATATAATTTTTTATCCTTCGTCAAAGTTAAACGATAAGGTTTCACTACGTCGAGATTCAAGTATCGTAAAATGATATTGCGAAAGCGTTTTTATTATGGAAAAAAAATCGAGGGAAATATGCTCTTTATCATGGTACTTACATCGTATTCTTCCTTTTCTGTTACCAACTTAAAACATGTAACGAAAAATAATAAACACATATTTACCACCAGAGGAAAAAAAAATAGTATCAACATGCGTGAAAAATCAACAAAATCACAATATCCCAAATTACATTTTCAATTATTTGTTTCCGTATCAAAATTACAAATAATGAGCAAATATGAGAGTTAGATAAAATTTAATCGTAATTCAAGATAGTACGCGTAATATACGATTCTAAAACTAGGTAGTGTGTATTCATGGTGAAATCGCGATAAAAAGGAATCTCACTAATTCGAGCTACGATCTGGGACGCGTATCTTTACCGCGTAGACTCCAAGGAGTCCTGAATTTCTCACCGACGTATCTCTACGATTCGTTCGATGAAAGAATTTTCAATATTCAAAAGATATCTACTCGTTGGCCTTAAATTTCTGCGATACGTTTCTATAGCAAGATATCACTCGAGACGATTTCCTTTTCCCTTCATCACGCTTTTCTCATGATTTTCCACTGCGGGTAAATATAAAAAAGACCAAAAGAGGGGTAGAAGGAGGCAGCCTGAGTTGAACAGGCATGAAATCTTCGCACAACTGCATCACAAGCTTACACCATAATTCCTCTTATCACTTGATTCCTCAGCAGTGACAACTTCACACAACGTGGATCTTGAAAAAAGCAACGTTGCCAATACTCGACAACAATAACAAAAACAATGTATACAAAGAAAAGCTCGAATGATTGAAATTGAAGGCAATAAACATGATGAACGATCTCACTCGCATTTCCCAATTCTAACATCAACGAGTACATCTCATGGGGAGATTTTGAAAAAAGCAACGTTGCCAATACTCGACAACAATAACAAAAACAATGTATACAAAGAAAAGCTCGAATGATTGGAAATTGAAGGTAATAAACATGATGAACGATCTCACTCACACTTCCCTATTCTAACATCAACGAGTACATCTCATGGGGAGATTTTGAAAAAAGCAACGTTGCCGATGTTCAACAACTGTAATGAGTATTACCTCCGAAATAAATCTTTGCCAACTGAACCGAGCAAAATCTTGCATCTTGTATTTAGCGACAATATTGAAAACCACATAAAACTTAAGACTTGTGTCTAGTCAGACCTCCACATTTGTAACAGTTCTCTTACAAGTTTCATTCGGAGTACTTCGGATGTTATCGGAAGTACTTCAAATCTATTATATAGAAAATTTATATACATAAAATTATATATATAATATAAAATTTATACAGTATGTCGCAGAAGTCCCGCACGGTACCTTTTATTTTGATTGGGGCGTGATAGCAAAAAAAATCCACCGGTTTTATACTTCTCCAGTGAGGCGCATTCTACGAGGGCGTCAAAAATTTTTGTACTACATACAGGGTGTCCCACAGACCACAAAACGTGTTTTTTCTCGAGAAATTTAGTGGAAAGGGTATGTCATTGTGATGGAATCGAACACTACGCTCCAGTGTGGTGATGAAAAAAAAATGTTTGCAACCGGTTCAGCGGTTCTCAACCGGTTATCAATAACTCCTTGGAAAAAAGAGGTATGAAAAAATTTTTCAAACAAAAGTTGTAGAGCGTCAAAAATGGTTCAATTTTGTAGAATCATTTTGGCAACCGGTTCGATATTTCGCTGCTGGCAGCCGATGTTCTTGTCAAAATCGTGATGAACAAGTACAGTCATGGAAAACCGATGACCCCAGCAAATGAGAGATAGAGAAAAATGTTTCAAACAAAAGTTGTAGAGAATCAAAAAATATTAATTTTTTGCCCTATTAATTTTTGTAACCGGTTTGATTTTTCACAAGTAATGATCGAAAGCAAAGTTGCAATAATATCTCAGATGAAAATATCTTCTTGTCGTGGTTGAGAACCGCTGAACCGGTTGCAAATTTTTTTTTTCATTGTCACACTGGAGCGTAGTGTTCGATTCCATTACAATAACATACCCTTTCCATTTACACTTCTCGAGAAAAAACACGTTTTGTGGTCTGTGGGACACCCTGTAAGAAGCACAAAAATTTTTGACCCCCTCGTAGAATGCGCCTCACAGGAGAAGTCTAAAACCGGTGGATTTTTTTCGCTATCAACGCCCCAATCAAAAATAAAAGGTACCGTGCGGGACTTCTGCAATACACTGTACATATAAAATTGATATATTATATGTAAAATTAATCTATAAAATTTATATATTATAGTATATAAAATCTATATACATAAAATGGTAACTGTATTTTTTGTGACTCATCACACTAGAACTAGGGGACCGAATTTCATCAAATTTTAAACATACCTTGCTGTATACCTGTAGATGGTTATAGAGGTATTTCCTCACTAGCCCCAAAATGGGAGGGAGAGGGGATATAAAAACATATTCAAACAAGTAATTAATAGCAGACGTTAAATTTTCTCAACACTACATTGTTTTATGTTTGAAATACAACTTTATTTCAAACAACACAAAATTCATTCCCCGGCCCATGGCCACACACTTGATGAGGCAATATAAATACAACTTCATCCAAGAGGGCATATCTTATCAATATCATAGTCTGGGGGGGGGGCTAGGTGTTAAACATATTAAATTTTAAATAAAATACACCCTGAGAAGTTCGCTCATAGAACTAGGGATAACCGTAGAGAAAAACTTCTTAAACAAATGTTGTTGGAAACTAGGAACATGTTCGTTTACCTCTAGTTTATGCTACATAGTGTCGCCAATGGCCAAGGATGTAATTCTGTGCAGGATCATTCATACAAGGGAATATAATCAATGTTAAGAAACTGGAATAGACGATGAATAAAGGAAAAGTAATTACAGAGAACTTCGTGGATAATTTTCAAGGGGTTAACATCGTATCGGAAATCCTGCAGACGACGACATTCAATTAGTAAACAGAAAAACATAAATTCGACAATTACAAAGAGAAACAGAGAGAGAGAGAGAGCACACGGGGTGAGGTTCCTTTTAGAGGATAAAAGCATGTATGACGTGTCACCGCATTTTTTCGCAGCTAGGGGCAAACCAAGAGAAATTTCTTTACTAAAATCGTCACCTCGGAGCTCACCCGCGCTCCCCACGCACATTCTTAACCAACCCCATCGACTTATCGCATGCACCGATGTTAGAAAATATCACACCCATCTAAAAATACTATTTTTATTAACATAATACATTATAATATTGAAAGTAATGAAAATTAAACATAATTTGATTTAAGTACAAAAAAAAGTATAAAAAAAAATCCTAAACATAAACTACAATTATGTTAATTTAAAAAACTTACTCATAATATTAAGTGCTGTTTAAAAAAAAATATTTTCACGGTTTAAATGTTAAGTATACATAGTTAGGTAATCTTTAAAAAGTATTTTTGATCTCGTCTCGTATGTTAATCGGCGAAAACCTCAAATTTATAAATCACACCCAAGAATACTTCACCAGCTATATACAACTCTATGTCCAAAAATACAACAGAATACGAAAAAAAAAAGAAGCAAAAAGAAAAACAAAAAAACAAAACGATATATAACAAAAATACATCGAAGCGAGACGACCTAACACACACACACACACTGGGTAAACGTGAAAAAAATTTCCCTTCATAGTAACAAATATCACTTTAAAATTGTTATCTTGCTACAGCCTTGTTTTCATGAAAAACTAAAATAATTCGATAATTCTCTGATAGCGCGAGTATTAAAAAAAAAAAAACATACTCGTCGAATTTCCCATTAAAAAAAATACTCATTCATACGACACAAAACGAAACAAGAAAAAAATGGCACAAATATGACTAATAGCAATTGAATTTTTCTCTTTAAATTAACCGAATTAAAAAAAAATACAAATATAGACAATATTTAAAAAGAAATTAAATACAATATAATATTACTCGCCACATGATTTCTTTTTCCAACTAAACTTTTGAGCAATATAACAAAAATATACAAAATTGTGATGTATGGTAACAGGATGTTGAAAAATTTTGATTTCAGTTTACTTCTCGACGAGAAAATTATTACTAAAAAGTTACGTAGCACCGATAAAAGGAAACGACATTCATACGTATTTTGATTATTCATTCGAGTATTTTGATTGTTGTTGCGTTAACCGAAGAAAAAAAAACCATACGTAATGTCCCATTAACGGAACCGTTATCATTTCGATTAATAAATACACGAAACAGAAATTACAAAATATATACAAAATCCGAGGTTAAAGACTAAAAAAAAAATAACTCTACATAATACGTATAAAAGAAAAAAAAAATTAAAAAGAAGAAAAAAAAGTAAAAAATAAATAATTTATACAACACAAAAATATGGCAGTTTACTTTGATTAAAAAATCCGCGTACTTTTCGTTATTTTGATATTGAATTAAAAAAACAGGCATTTACACTACATCACACTCGTTAACAAATAAATACAAGAAAGTTGACAACCGACAACTACTAACTAAAGAGGAAAAAAAAATGCAATCTAACAAAAAAAAAGACACTAAAGTCTGAAAATTTGTACGTCAAAATGAGTGATGAATTACGAAAAAAAAAAGGTGATGTTTCTAAGTTCGATATTTTCATAACAAAAAAAATGCATCTTAAATTGTGACGAATCCTCGACAATAAAAAAATTCCAACAGGGCAGCACTCAAACAAGGAACTTGATAAAAAGAAAACTTGATTAAAAAGCGAATACCTTCAAGTATCTTGAGATAGACCAGGGATGAATTCTACATATGTCGGTCTTCCCTAATCAAGATGAAGATAACGCCATGCTTCAGCTAATACTGATACGGTTCTACGTACTTTTCAACACTAAGTCGCCTTTCCCATAGCATAGGTGAGAAAAATTCGCTCCGCTCCTTAAAAAGGTATTTTTCTTGCTTACGCTTTGGCGAGTGTTTTAGAAAAACCATCGAAGTCGATGTGAAAAACTCACCGGTAAAATAAAAAGGTATAATATGCTTAGCAATGTTTCATACAAAATAATTATTCACATCGGTCATCCCAGTTTCCAGACCCTTCAACACTTAACCAATCACTGAATTTGTTTTGTAAAAATTCGCTTCAGTAGTCCAAACGTATCGTTCGATTCACTGAGGATATACACGATCAGCGTGAGGATGATCGAAGGAGCAATTATGTGGAATTTGCACGTAAAACGGAAATCTTACAGGTGTATCGCATTTGCGTAAATCTAATAAAACCAGTCGAGCGATCAAACACTGGAGTTAGTTCGGGATAATCAACAAAACAGAGCTTCCAACCGGCGAAACGAGTTCTCCAACCAACCAAACGGGTTTTCCAACCTGTCTGACAGGTTTTTCAACCAGTCATTCTGGTTTTGCCAAATAAATACGGATTTCCAACCGGTTCGACAGGGTTTTCAACCAGCCATTCCGGTTTTAACAAATAAATACGGGTTTTCCAACCTGTCTGAAAGGTTTTTCAACCAGTCATTCTGGTTTTGCCAAATAAATACGGGTTTTCCAACCGGTTTGACAGGGTTTTCAACCAGTCATTCTGGTTTTGCCAAATAAATACGGATTTTCCAACCGGTTTGACAGGGTTTTCAACCAGTCATTCTGGTTTTGCCAAATAAATACGGATTTTTTAACCGGTTTGACAGGGTTTTCAACCAGTCATTCTGGTTTTGCCAACTAAATACGGATTTTCCAACCTGTTTGACAGGTTTTTCAACCAGTTATTCTGGTTTTGCCAAATAAATACGGATTTTCTAACCGGTTTGACAGGTTTTTCAACCAGTTATTCTGGTTTTGCCAAATAAATACGGGTTTTCCAACCAGTTTGACAGGTTTTTCAACCAGTTATTCTGGTTTTGCCAAATAAATACGGGGTTTCCAACCTGTCTGAAAGGTTTTTCAACCAGTCATTCTGGTTTTGCCGAATAAATACGGGTTTTCCAACCTGTCTGAAAGGTTTTTCAACCAGTCATTCTGGTTTTGCCAAATAAATACGGATTTTCCAACCTGTCTGACAGGTTTTTCAACAGGTCATTCTAGTTTTTCACCAAATAAAGGTTTTTTACGAACGGTAATGGAATGCTTGCGCATGTTGAAATAACGGACGAGTGAAGCACTCATTACAGACGTCTTTTGTAATTGGGACTGTCAAGCAAAGTGTCTGATATCTGGTGGTGATTGATGAAACTAACGAAGAGGTACCGATGAGACGTCGATCAGCGCAATCATACACTTATGGTTGCGAAATTTTCAAAATTTACTAGCAATTTTCGAATTAAAATACAGAATTTTAATTTCTGACTCCTAGCGGTTCGTTATTGAACTTACAAAGAGGTACCTCACATTAGCGCTCCAACAGATTCTTGACTGTCCCAATTATGTCTTTGGTTTTAGAGTTGAGATTTTTTTCACGAGAGAAGGGTTAAGGCAAAGGAAATATTATTGATTTTGTCATTTTCGTCAAATCTGGTGTAAAAAATTTATTATAACAAAAATGCACGATTGCAATCACTTTTGGAAATCTTTTCCACGGGCTATTGCTCTGTGAAAATCATTATCAAGGTTGAAACAAAACAAAATCACCGAAGATTATCACGCCCCCCTCCCTCTTAGACTGCAACACGGCGCATTATACAGTAGAACCTCGACCACCTGATTCTAATTGGGGCGGAGAGAGATCGGACACCCGAAGAAGTCTGATAATCGATTTTCGTCGGAACTCAATAACGAAAAAAGTTGACGAGAACCTTTATTCGATACTTCGAGGGGAACTTCTATTCAAATAGTAAATATTTAAATAGCAAAGAAATACATCTTTGGCTTTTAATTTTTCATGAAAAAAATTATGTTTAATTTTTTTCAAGCCACTCAGTTTCAAGAGGCAAAAAAGTATAACTGAGCCAAGCAGAAACTTTTACTGTTTAAAAAAAAAGAAAATGAAAAATATTTCAATTTATCGATTATCGATTTGGTGGAATTTCGAAAATTCGTCGATAATCGAACTTTTTCAGCGCGGTTAATCGGAGGTGGAATAATCAAGGTTTTACTGTACTTCCCAACGAAGGTGAATTTCGCAAAGCAACCCCACGCAAATCCACCTCCTCGAGGGCACATTCGAACCAGTATTTTTTTTTTTTTTTTTTTTATATTTTATTTAGCCACGTCGTGTACAGCCT
>QBDW01005097.1:0-23317 GCA_003261595.1 Maconellicoccus hirsutus
GGGAATTTCACTGACTCAAAACTTACTTTATTTCAGATTATGACTATCGAGATAAAACTCCATTGATTGCTCATTATGAACAAGATGCAGGAAAAATTGCATTCGCTTCTTTTGAAATATGTGATAGATATGAACATAAATTTCAAAGCAGCGTTATATTTGCCTCTAACAATGACTCTATCAGTTTTCTTCGAATTCTATCCGTTACCAGATTCATATTTTAATCATACAGATACTATTCTAAATAGGGGATTCATGAAGATGAATCATGTATATTGCTCAATTGTTTTATTACCTTTCGCCATCGTTATCTCGTATACATACAGTAAAGGAAATTTTACAGCTGTAATTGTAAACGTAATCAGAACTGTGGTGGTGATAGTAGCATGTTTAGTCATTAGAAGAATTCAGCCAGTATATGATTTAGAATCTAGTTACTATCACTGTAGTAGAAACGCTTTAGTATTTGATACCGAATCAAAATGTACTTCGCATGGATACGAATGGATAACTTATCAAGTATCAGGACATATGTTATATTCATCTTATTACTCTTTGGCAATAATGGAGGAAATGAGATTGTACAAAATTTGGCAATCCTACGTTGATGGTATATTAGAGGTTGATAGTTTAAAGAAACCACGTAAAAATATTTCTGTTTTTCGTAACATGAGCGAAGAAGAATATTTGATGATTAAAAGGACCGTATCATGGTTGAATGGTGCTATGAAATCATGGATAATAATTACCGGCGTGTTAATTATTATATTAGATTTCTGTACCTTAACAACGCTAGTTTACTTTCACCAAATCGAAGAAAAAGTTTTAGGAAGTATTTTAGCAATTGTAATTTGGTATATGGTATATAAATGTGCTTTTAGTAGTTTCATTCTTAAAAAAATTGCCCGAAGTTGTAATCACGAAACGATTTCGTCACAAGAGAAATTTCTTAAAAATTGGTACTCGCATGAGACGAGAAAAATGTACTATTATAAGAATATTCAAAATTTTACATCACTTCTACAACCAAATTTTGATATTTGATTTTGCGAAATCGGTATTCAAATATTTCATGGTAAAAAAACGGAGTAATTATGTTAGATACTTATTTATAATTATTTAAGCACTCTTTATAGTCTTAAATTAACATTTTATGAAAAGAAAAAGATCGTACGATGCACAGAGGCTAAAATTTTTCCTATGGATTAATCACAACTATATTCTTTCTCGATCGAGGTGCTGGTATTGGCTTAGCAAATTTATCACAATGAACTTGAACTGAACCCACCAACAAAGAGTCAACATCAGATCGACGTTCAAACCGGTAATCATTCACCTATAAATAAAACGGCTTTGTTATGCAAATTTCTTCTCAAATGACTACTTGAACAAGAAACTATTGAATTACTTCAAGGAGATTAGACTCCGAGACTGTTTTCATTGATGGAAGGTCATCCAGAAAAGCAACTTTTTTCACAATGTTTCCAGTAGATTTGGATTTTTTCATAGCACTGATGAGTTGACGTTTCGGAGATGGCACTGAAGATCCCTCATTGGATGATTTGGAATCCAGAGCTGAAAAGTGAAATGAAAAGATTATTAAAGTAATTTTTTCCTCTTCTTATAACCAGAAGTGAGCAAACCTGTTTTAGCAGGAATTTCAGAATTTACTGGAACCTCAATGGAAGCATTTAAACGCGAATTTAATTTATCATCGTTCATTTTAATGTCGGTGCATGTTCGCTTTATCTTTGAGAAATTTCTGAATACCTAATCTCATTGAAAAAAATATGTTGATGTAATTTTATAAAACACAATGCTTTAAAAATTTTTGTATACTTTTTTTCGAAAATTTTGCATCGTTGGAAGGAGTTTAATTTTATTGCTTTTAGAAAACTTCAATACACCTTTTTTCCCGGATGTTGATTCATTGAATATGGGTTTATTATCTGTTTCATTTAAAGCCATCTCTTCGTTTTCCAATCTACACAGAATAAAAAATAAAATGAAAATCACGTAAACTACACGAAAAAAATATTTTGGAATCAACTAATCAACGTTTCAGTGAGCATTCTCAAATTACAGAAAAAATACGAGTGCAAATTGTAATGCGATGTCAACGAACTACTTTCATGAAAAATCAAGCTCCAAAATGAAGATTATATTCACGCACGTTTCTGCTTGAGAATTGTCGTTGCCGTCGGGTACAATAGGATTATTTTCAGCCTTCAGAACGATTTCTTTCATATTTTCGTTATAAGTTATATTGGGAATCGACTGGCAACGTTTTTCATATAACTCGATTAATGTACCGGTTATGTTTTCAGAATCTAGGTGATCACTCGACGAAAATAATTTTGTAATGGTTTTCTTTACATCGTTTTTATGATCTTCGTTATCGTGAATTTTTAAACATTCCTTTGTAGAAAGGTCATTATCTCTTCGGCGCAATATTAAATCGTCGTCTATGTATAATTCACTTCGGTATTCTTTTTTCTTACGATTTTCACTCGTGTTATATTTCTCTTTGGAAAATATTGTTCTGGTTTTAACCACTGGTTTCTGGCAGTATTTACATAATGTATCTGTTTCCTTAGTGACCTAAAGATTGTTCACGTAACAATTTGGATGAAGTATTTATACAATTATATGGTAACGCTAAGAACAAGAAAATATTACAGAAGAAAGATGTGTTGACTTACGGGGGATGTTTGGACGGCGACGGAACATCTCGATGGTTTAATATTACAAGAAAATAGCTCGTTTTTCAATCGTTCATCTGAAATTTGAATTTTTTCGCTTAGGGAAATTGATGTGTGATGACGTCAACTTCTTGCACAGTAAATGTGAAATTCGATTGAAAAATCAAAGGACATACTTTCGGAAGTAATTTGGATAATTAAAGTTTCCATTTCCTTTCGTTCTTCGGCGAACTTTTCACTAATTTCTTTGAATTTACCTCTCCAAAATTTCTCTTGGGTTTCAAGACAACTGAGTTCGGGATCAAGCTACAATGCAGTCAAGATGATTTTGAGTGACCCCTGAAAGGTATGAAGCGAGAATAATTAAATGAAAACTATTTAAAGTCTTACCTTCATTTTCATAGTCATATTATTTTCAATTCTCATACTTTAAAATGAATTTTTTTCCAAAAAATAATAAAAATTTTACAGATAAAAATTCCCGGTTTGTTTTTGTTTTTTTTTCACAGATTTTTCACAGAAAAAACAAAAGAAAATAATGATATTGCGAAAAACTCCACTGAAAGTGCTTTGTAATTAATATTATTTTTTTGGTAATTTTTATTATCTGACACCTTACGGATTTTGATAAAACTAGTAAAGATAACTTCGGACACTAGCGCTTCACACGATCGACATGGTCCCAAACGCTATAATGCCACGCTAGGTATCCAATTGGTGAAGATCAATGCTAGTAGCTCGTTCCGTCGAGACGATCAGTTTTTCTCTGAATTGGAATTTGATCATTTTATTGAAATATATTTTCTAAAAAACCGTAAATTGTGAAAATTTAAACCCGTTTTAAAGAAAAATTTTAGTATCAATCGAATCGTGCGTGTCGCATTCGCATAGTCATTCTATTTTCGGTCATTATCTCTAGCTTTTTAATGCTTTTTATGGGTACTTTTACAAAATGGCGAATGTGTGGTATGGAGTCGTAGAATGAATTCAGGATGAAACCATACTTTTTACGTTTGCAATTTTTTCATTAATTTAAGAATAAGTCTTGATTACAATGTCATCTTTGCAATTCGTTGTGCATCCAACTCCTGGAACTGATGATCAATTAAATGACAGGTAAGTGTGCCCTCCATTTACTTGAAGTGCGTCGTGTTAAGGAATGCAAATCTTAGAATATAATTAATCGCTTTAACGTATTTATCTTCGTTTCATTTGAAACGTGTTAGAAAACCTATTACGATTTATATGAATCGCACGTCGTATGAACAGATGTCATGCTTTGTTCATCTTCACCGGGTGCCATTACGTACGTGTACCATATTTCATAATTGGTACAAATATCAGGCCACATTTTTCGAAACTTTACGAAGAGTAAATTCTTTGTCATATTTCGTTGCTTGAAAATCTTTGAGTTTTATAGCGAAACTCGAATATTTTCTTTGTACTTGTAAATTGCCGATAATTGCGATGTACTTGCGTTTATTCATGCAATATATTTAACTCTTATTATTCATTATTCGCCTGCATTCCTTCTTGATGACTCATACTACTTAATTTTTCAGATTGAAAGATATATCCGATCGTTTGAATCGATTCGGACAATCTTCTCACGCTCCAGCGGCACTGAATAGTTTGAAAGCCTTAGTTAAACAGATTGTTATAGGACAGAGTCATTTTGCATTTTTACTAGAAGATGGACACGTTTGTAGAGTCTCGTACTCTGTCATCGTTGACCGATTGGATTTGACTAAACCAGATCCCAATAAAAAGTAAATATTGTGTGTTTCAAATAATCACCGAATTCGTAATCTAACGCTTGTATTTTAGCAACAAAAGCACTGGTAGCGGCGGCGCCGGAGGAAATGGAGGCGGAGGCGGTGGCCAGGACAGCGGTTCTGGCGGCGGAAACTCGGCTACATCGAGACAAATGACACGAACTCGCGCAAGAATTATGAGATCGAGCGGTACTTCGTATAGAGGCGGATCTGGTTCTACTCGCGTTATAATGGGATCCGCAGCCGGAGGTCATCCGAGCTCCAGACCGGTTGTGCCAGCGTCGTATGTACCCGAAGAATTGATATCGCAAGCTCAAGTTGTACTGCAGGGCAAAAGCAGAAGTATGATTGTGCGGGAATTACAGGTGAATGGTTGCATTTGTTGGGTTAATTTACATGTCGACTAATTCTTTGTGTATCAAAATAGCGAACCAATCTCGATGTGAATTTAGCAGTCAACAATTTATTATCTCGTGACGACGAAGATGGCGACGACGGCGACGATGGCGGAGATTCTTACGGACCTGATGATTTAATTTCCTTACTCGATAGCGGATTTCATCCCGATCATAGCGTTATTATCGACACTGACACTATATTCACCGAAGATATGTTCGGGTATTCTACTGCCCTACGAAAGTACGTCCGGTGATATTTCTTAATAATTTATCACGATCTAATGAATACCATCGTATTATAGCCGAAGCAGCGGAGGGACTAGTGGAGGTAGCATGGTAAATCGACGATCAGTCACCGAACGTGATCGCGGTAACACTTCAACCAGCAGTGATCCTCCAGCAGATAGAGAACGTGATCCCCGCGATCATCGTGAAAGCTTTTCTAGATGGCGAGAAAGACAATATTACGGACCGAAACGTTGGCTGGAAACCGCCTTACGAGAATCTGGTTGGGATAAAGATCCGGAAACCAAAAAGAAAGAAATACTATCGCAACAAACTCCTTTATGGATGTCGGACGATGTGGAATTTTGGCCCGAACCTCACGTAAAATTCGTTCACATTGCTCAAATGTACAGCGAACTTGTCGCGTTGTCTTCCACAGGTCAATTATACCAGTGGAAATGGAACGAACCGGAACCGTTTAAGCATCCCATTGAGGTACTTTTTCTAAATGCTGTTTAATTGGTTTGGTTTCTTTTATGATAATTTTTGTATTCTAGGCTACCGTACATCACCCAAAAACCATTCCTCTTGGATTGTTAAACGAGAAAATCACGCTGTTGTCGGCCTCCGGTGTGCGTTGTTCGTTATTAACGGAAAGTGGTAAAGTGGCCACTTTCTTAGATGAAACGTTGTATCATAGTGCCACTACTACAAAGCTCGAACATCCAGCTACCCTTTTCTCAGAGTTTACATTAGATCATATTGTATCGTTGTACACGTGCCCTCTCTATACGGTCGCTAGACTTGAAAGTGGATCGTTGTATTGGTGGTGAGTATTTAGGACGAGATTCACGTCAACTCGAAGAATAAGCTAATACGTTACTTTCCTAGGGGCGTGTTGCCATTCGCCCAAAGAAAAAAGGTTTGGGAAAAGTATCGCGCTAAATCGCGTAAACAAAGGCCACCGTCTAGTAGTACGGAAATCATCACCGGATGCCAAGTATGCATGAAGAATAGCCCGATGTATCAACACGGAGCCATAGGTACGACTTCTACAATCAAGGTTATTGTGTGCTATGAATCTTATTCAATCCCGTGATGACGTCACAATGATTTCGATTTTCTGTAGTCGTGTTTGTAGATGTACCAGGATATGATTACGTCAGTTTGTCTTATCTTTTGTTCCGGAAAGTTCGGTTGGTGTTGAGATTAGAATTATTAAATCGAATGATGAAATTTATTTCAAATGTCTTGAAAAATTTCGAGTGAGAAATCTTGCCAAAAATCGTTTTGAATTTGGGTTTTACTAATTTTATTTCATAAACATTTCTCGTTTATTTGTTTAATAACGATTTTTGGATATTTTGTATTCAACGTTTTACGAAATATTTCAGTTTTATGCGAATTTGGTGATAACACCGAAAAGTAAATAACAATTTCCAGCTCATTGAAGATAGCAACACTGAATTGCTAATGATTGACGATTTGAAATATTGTGATTTTTTTTGTTAAACTTTCGAATTTCTGCTTGAGTGATTTAAAAAAACAAAAACATTTCAGCACTTTTTCGTATTAAATAGTAAGACTGCTATAAATCTTCGTAAATTCAGCATTCCAAAATTTGATTTGAAAATTTGTAAAATTTTATGTAATTTTTGTAATTTGCACACCAGTTAAAACCGTTTTCTATTCATTGAAAATGATTGAGTCAGGTGTGCTACAGTAAAATGTGTCGAAGAGCAATATATTCAGTTGTTTGTTTTCTGATAAATGCGATTCTTCCCCACATTTGCCTTTATTTCTGGTATTGAGATATAAGTAATAATTTTAGTGTATTAATGTTGACAACACTGATCCGAATAATTTACGATTGGAGGGAATTATTTAATTCTATTATAAATATCTAGAAATTTTCGTTCAAAATTTTATGAAAATTTCAAAGATTAAAAATTTATGTAGTGGCAACACTGACGAAAATTATTTTAAATTGCGTAATATAAGTAGTTGATTTCATAACGAAATTTTCCAAAATTTTACTTATTTTAGAATCTAGAAAATACTTGTGGTTTTAGAAAAGATTTCTTTTTCATCGTATTTGTTGGCAACACTGATATTGATTTGTGTCGTAGAAAGTCGCGAATTTGAGCATTTATGTTGAATGCTTCAAGCAGAATCTTTCCTTTATTGATGGATGTATTCTTATTTGTTGTTCTCTGTACTTCGGTATTTTTCAAATCTCCCCTCTCCTCTTACTCTTCTCTTAGTAAATATGTACGCCTAAAGGAAATTGAAATATATGGTGATGGTTTGATGTGAAAGAAGAATGCTTGTTGATTCCACTGATCACTCAGTGGTGGGGTAAAGAAGTGAGACAATTCTCATTCGAAATGCATAGGATCTTCTCCTCTTCCCCTCCCTTTTTTTGTGACCTTGATTGAACGAAGTTTCAGCTCGTTCAAGTGATGAATCAAGTCGAAATATATTTTCTGGTCAAGTTTCTCCCTATTTCTGTGCTTGTTTCTTCATATCGAAAAATCTCGTTTAATGCATGATTTAAGCAGAAAAAGAACTCCAGCTCCTTTGCCTGATGCATTATTTCGCGATATTAATAAATCTATTGTACGACTTTTTGTACAGGTTTCAACATATCAGGCGTTATGCCGAAGGTAGGAATGTTGCAAAATTCGGCTTGGAATTTAACGGACGTCTGCAGATTCAAGATATTAGCGGCGCCGTCTCCGGTGACCAGCGCTAATACAATCTCGGAGAGTTATCGTGCGTCCAGCGCGGCCTCAACATCGACCAGCGTACTTCCCGGGTCATCGTCGACGAATAAGAATAAAGAAAACGCTGACCGTTTGGATATGCCCCCGCCACCGTCACCGGCTTCCAGTACATGTAGCGATACCGGAAGTACTTCGCATAGTGAGTATCTTTTTGGGTCCGTTTTCCCAAGTCGTATCGTATTATTTAATTTGTAATATTTCTCGCGATATGCAGAACGCACCAAACGTGTTACGTTGAAAGGTGAAGAAAACGAGAAGAAAGACGAAGAAGATTGGCCCCTGAAGGATGTCATATTTGTCGAAGATGTGAAGAATTTCCCCGTTGGTGAGTATCTGCTGTGAATGTTGAAAATGTACGTAGGACTGGTTCGAATTTATTTTTGTGTTTAAAATTGCTGGTGTAGGACGTGTTTTGAAAGTCGATGGCGCCTTCGCCGCCGTCCGCTTCCCCAATAAAGATGGTAGCAAGGAAAAGGACGGTGTGCCCGCTGCGAATAACGAAGATATCATCAGCCTGTTGCAAGATTGTAGATTGATGAGAAAAGACGATTTGCAGGTGCGTTGGGAGTAGCTCGGTGTTTTACATGTTTTATTCGTGGATTAATCATCACCGCGTTTATGATTTAGGTCATGAAAGCAAATGCTACTTCTAGAGTGCCCGATTGCTTCCAGAAGTTACCGAGACGGGTGAATATACCGGAAAATGGATCGCAGATTTTATCTTTGGCCGTTGACGGACAAGGTAAGGAGGATTTTCGATGGAAGGTTTTTGATCCAGGCGGTGGGGGGGGGGTTGATGATGAATTGGTCAACGTAAAAAAAAGGTTAGATCGCAAATATCTAAAGGATAAAGTACTTTTAAGAAATTAAATTTTTAAAATAAAAATATGTTTATTTGAAAGTCTTGAAAATTTTCCTGAAACAATTGAAGAAAAAAACTACAAAAAATAATTTTATGATGAATTTTTTGAAAAATTATCCAGCACTTTCTTTGTATGAAATATGTTGGAAAAATTTCAAAAATAACCATTAATTTATATTTACAAACTAAGAAGATGTCCTGAGTCGTTTGTCATTGACATAAATTGAATTCGTTCAGGAATTGTTGAAAAATTTGCTTATTTACTGAATTTTATCTCTGTAAAATCAATGTCCCATTTTACATCACCTAAAGTGATATAGAAAATTTAAAAATGCATTTCTCTGGGGTAAAATTGGACAAAAAAGGTTAAAAAAATTAAATCTCATTAGTTTTAAATATCCTTACATACCATTAGTTCCATTAATTTGTTGTTCAATTTTACCTCAGGAAAATGCGGTTTTAAAGTGAAACATTTTCTACCCTTTACCCCCTACGGTTCATTAAAAGGTTATTAATAACCCCTAATTCTTCGTTGTGTTTTATTCCTAGGCCTATTCTACATTTTAGTCTTCAGTTGGAATGATTATAAATAAAATTTGAATTATATTTTGCGAATTCTCAGGTATACATGCGATCGTTAAATGCGGATCGCGTTTGAGTTACGTCGTCTATAATGTTACGACTGGCCGATGCGAACAAGACAGTCAATTTCCAATCGATATAAACGCATTTTTGGGCAGCAGCTCGCAAAATATTCTACTTTCGAGTACCGGCGACGTAAGTATCACGAAGGCTTGGTTGCATTTTCAAACGAGGAACACGCAGAAGGTCTGAGTAGAATGGTTTGACGATTTGGATATGATTTACAGTGCAACGACGGCGTGGTAATTCTACGCGACGGAAACCGTACGATTTATCCTTTGGCGAAAGATAGCTGCGATTCTATTCGCGAACCTCAGTGGTTGGATTTGGGACCTATACGATGCCTAGGTTTGGGCACGCATACGTTGACGTCGGTTCATTCGAGCCATCTGAAAAATACTGTAGCCATTATTATATTCGACGTGGAACACCAGGTTTTAATGAATCGCGTGCTGCGCGGTCATCTGGAGTCGATTAAAATGTTGTTGAATCAGTTACAAAATGAGTCTAGTAAGTTGACGAAAGTGGTTTTGAAATAAGTCCGTGTGAACGTAACCTATTATACGATTATTTTGGTGTTTTGCGCAGATAACGACCTAATTATGACGATATTACGCGAAAGATGCGACGGTAATCGTAACCTTTTGCATGCGTGCGTCTCGATGTGTGCTCCGGTTTCCAACAAAGATCACGAAGCTGGTAAGTACCTCTGGTTTGGTTGAAAATATCAAATTTGAGAGTTAATTAACAAGGTACGATGGTGTTTTGCAAAATATAGCCGTCAGGGAGATGGAATTCGACCAGACGACGACGCATATGGAGACTAGCCACACCGAGGAGCCCTTAGCTCATAATTATGGCTGGCCCAACGAAGCATTCGACTCGGCGTCCGGCGACGAAGATAGTATTGGTTTGATACCGATGCCCGGATCCGCGTCCGCAGCCAAATCCATGCCTAATTTGTCATCTACCTCGGCCTCGAGTGTTGCTAATCCCAATACCGGAGGGCCCTATATTACCGATCCGACCGAAAGGCGTAATAACGCTTTGTTGATACTGAAATTATTATGCGAAAGTCCCGTTTTACAGCCGCACATCAAGGAGTTATTGACTGGAAAGTGAGTTTGGTTTGTGAGTTACTAATTGAGATTTGGAAGTATTTCGATAGGTTGCCAGACCTTGTGAGTACTTTTGCAAAATTTCTAAATTGTACTTTAAAAGGAAGTGGTTGATTTTGGAGTAATTTTGGCCTAAACGGGGCTCCAAATATTGAAAAAAAAATCGACGACCACAATGTGACTGGGTGCTGACCCCTTATTCGAGGAATATTTCCCGGTGATGACCGATTTTCTAATCACCTGATACATTTTTCGATACAGGGACGCCGAAGGCCAAACGCCATTCATGTTGGCGGTAAATTGCAGAGCGTACCAAGCCGCGCTGATATTATTCGACACAATAAAACGCGTCGCGAATCGCGAATGTACCGTCGGAGGTGGCGCTTCGAGTGCCGCTCCAAGCGTAGCCACAACATCTGCGGCATCAGGAACGACACCGGCGGCGGCCACAACATCGACGCCGATGGCATCAGCGGCATCAGCCTCCAGCGGCGGTATCGGTACCGCGGCCACGCAAACGACCTCCGGAGCGATAAGTGGCAGCGCGATATCGTATTTCGATCACATGGAAACAGCGCCGACGACGTCGGCAGTTGCTGGTGCGGCGTGTTCGTTTAGCGGTGTAGCAGCAGCCGCGACGACCACCTTACCCCAAGGTGCATTACCGACGTTAGCTAATTTCGCTGTCGTGGATTCGGTGGCGGCCGGCCAGAGTGGTGCGACGGCGGAAGAGAAACTGAAAAACGTGATGAACGCGTGGTTCTCGAAAGAAACAACCGGTGGGACTCCCGTGAGCATTTGTCGTCCGACCTCGCCTCCGGCTCCTATTATGGCGTCGACGCATTCGCAAGGTTCCACGCTAGCGCAATCGGGCTCGTACGCGAAACGTGGCGAGTTGGATTGGTTGAATCCGTACGCGACGCAGGCTTCGGCGGCGCATTTTGTGGGTGGTGCGGCCCAAACGTTTGATGCGGGTAGAAGTAAGTGCGCGAGATGATGGAGTTGAGGAGGTGTTTTCTAATCGGCTTGGTTTTTTTTAGCATCCGCAAACAAGAAATGCGCAAGTCCGCCTGAGTGCGTCAAGAAACGATGGGAAGCGTTTTACTCGATGGTGTTCCCGGAAGGCTCGAATCCCGATAATTCACCGTTATATGTGACCTGCTGCAATGATACGTGTAGCTTTACGTGGACCGGAGCCGAGCATATTAATCAGGTTTGTAGCGGAGGTCATCTCGTTGTTTGTCGCCGGAATCGTTGAAAAGTAAAAGTAGTTTGGTATTGTGATTTCACAACAAAGGCGAAACGATTGGGAAATAAAGGAGTGCGAAATCCGCCCTAATATTATTGGGGGAGGGGGAGAAGAATGAGAAGACTTGAAACTCGTCAATAAGTTAGGTACGGTCTCCCTCCCTCCCTCCTGCGACCTTCACCTATGCAATTTGAAATATCATAATTTTTTGATTAATTCCTCGGAAAATGAAGTTGTAAGTTGTGCACCGCAATCAACAAATGGCTTCGAAAAACGATTTGATGTGTGCCGATTGATACGATAATTGCAGTGCTGAATTCGAATTCGGGTGTTATTATTTTTTGATTTGATCCGTTCTAATCAGATTTAACGCGATATTCTCTATTTCGAAATCAACGGTTTATTCGATGTTCGGTTTTTAACGACAGGTTCGCGTATTTTTCAGGATATTTTCGAATGCCGAACGTGCGGATTGACCGGATCACTATGCTGTTGTACGGAATGCGCGAAAGTATGTCATCGCGGACACGATTGCAAAGTGAAACAAACCTCGCCGACTGCCTATTGCGATTGTTGGGAAAAATGTAAATGCAAAGCGTTGATACAGGGCAATCAACAAGCCAGATACGAGCTGCTAGGGTGTTTGGTCAAGGAGACCAATTTGGTGACTAAATTCAACAGCAGGTAAGTCGTATCGTAGCATGGATGTATTTTCGGAGCTGGCGTATTGACCTCGATGAACTGCGGTTGCAGAGACGAGAGCATATTGTTGTTTTTGGTACAAACGGTGGGACGACAATCAGTGGAACAACGTCAATATCGTACCACCAGGCCGAGATCCGCTACTAGGAAGACGCCGGCTTCGGAAATCGGCGTTACAACCGAGCCCGATATGCCGGATCATGACTTGGAGCCGCCGAGATTTGCTAGACGTGCTTTGGAACGTTTACTAAATGATTGGCAGGCGGTTAAGGCTATGATTATGTCTGGTAAGTTGAAGCAGTGGAGGGTGTAAGAGATGAGGGAAGGTTCGGTGGTGTTTTATGTGATTTTTTGTTTTGTGAAGGTGTGAAAGAAGAAGACGAGAAGGTTATACCGATGAATACGAATACGTTGTACGAAGACCATGCCTATCTGAGGAGTCAGACCGGTACAGCGTTGTTGGATAAATTCACGCATTGTTTGTTGGTGAAGTGTAGCTCGGAGGTGAGTGGGTGGTGGCCAGAATCCCGTATCAAAAGATATTGGAGTGCGACCGCTGATTGGTTATTTTTCCCACAGATGTTGGACACGTTATTGACAACGTTGATTAGAGAAATACAAGACACGTCGACTCCCGGACGCAGCGAAGAAGCTACTGTCGTTGCGAGACGATTCGTTCGCTCGGTTACTCGTATTTTCGTCATATTTAGTATTATGACGCCGCAAACTGGTAAACGAAGAGGGTAAGTTGGTGTTCTGATGATATCGTGAACTCCAGGCGACGTCATTTAATACGATTTAGCCTCTCTAGCGTCATGACGATCGCATCGGTTACGAAAGCGAAGCGCGTTTTTCAATCGTTGATCAAACTGGGAATAGAAGAGTTATGCGAAGCGGCCGATAGCCTTATTGCGCCGGTGCGTCTTGGAGTCGCCAGACCAACGGCTAATTTCTCCTTATCGAGTAATACGTTGGATGTTGTTTCGGTAAGTATGGCGTAGTGTGGCGTTGGTAACGGGAGATGGTAGCGATTACGGTGAATTTTTTGTCGCAGGGATGCGAAGATCTATTCTGCGTGGAACCTATGTCATCAGCGTCGTCGTCTCGTCAACGCGAATCGCTTCTTGTACCGGAAGAACAAGCCGGCGCCGAAGGTGGGGCTATGTCGCCGGAATTGGGCGAAGTTGGAGAGGTGATACGTAATTCCCAATCCAGATTGCCGGATATGGAACTTGAAGACGATATTGTCGAAAGTAATTATCCAACGTGGAGTTAATAGGTCCGCATAGCGTGTGCTTTTTGACGGTGGTTGTTTACGTGTTCAGATTTAGTTGCTTTAACAAACGATGTCGAAGGGAGCGATAACGAGGAACAAGATGCGTCCAGCGGGGTAGCGTTGGATGTACGAAACGGAGCCGAAGCGGATGCGTTGATGGATGCTCGTAATTCGCGTATGCTTATTTTTTCAATAAGACTTACTGACAACGTGACGAGAATAATAATGCCATCGTTGACATTATAGAATCGGTTCGAAGCGCCGCCGAAGCCGAATCAGACGCCGAAGATTTGATCGTCGAATCGGAATCCGATTCTGATCAGAGTAATCAAGACGGTGGCCAGAGAAGCGTCCAAACCGGAGCTACGGCCGGATCCGATTCCGGTTAGTGATCTCGATGGTCGATACGAAGCAGCGAAATCGAAACGAATGTTAATTTTTTGGTCTTGTGTACTTTTAAAGATGACGAGTCTGGTGAATCGACCCAGCAAGAGGATGAAGAATCGGAAACTGCCGAAACAGACGATTTGGAAGCCGAAGAGGTCATTCTAAATGACGAACAGTTGGAAAGAAGACCGTAAGTGTGGATTTTCGATATTTCGCTTCTCGTTACGATGTAATCGTAAGAGACGTGGCAGAGAATTTTGAGGTGGATGAGATGTGAAGGGATTTATCGACGAATGATGACGCTGACGCGTGTGTAAACTTCATTAATCGATTTTTTTTTTGTTGATTTTTTTTTAAGAATTCACCAGACGAATAATATGAGGGGAGGAAAGATGGATAAGGCTTGAATCTTTCCTCCGTTTTAAAAATTATGCTATGTTAATGAAAACGCTTTACTTTTAGAACGAATTCATTTGGTTACAGCGGTCATAGGACGAACTTGGCGCCGCAATCGATGCAATGGGCGATTCGGAGCCGTGATAATATTTCAAGATCGTCCGGAGGTAAGTGTAGGCGCGGAAGAAAGCGCGGGTTGCGGAGATAGAGAGAGACGTGCTTGATCTGACGGTGATTTTGGACTTTTCAGGTTTTCGTTTCACGTCGGGCGGCAACTCGTTGGTCTTTATTGATCCGTCGTCGTTGCGTCGAACCGGTACCGGAGGTTCGGGTACCGGGACGACGACAGCGGTGGCTGCCACTGTTGAGCCACCGGTTACGATGTCGACAACGGCGGCGTGTTTAGCGCGCGCTTTCGCCATCGTGATCAGACAAATCGCCGATTTATTCCGCGCGCTGCAGGATTACAACACGATGGCGCCGCCGTTGGCTACTGCATTGACGGTGACGCAGCAGGATGTGAATAATTTGCAGGTATGAAGCATAGGTGGAGGAGATGACGAATACGGGCGTTTTTTATCGATTGATTTATTGTACAGACGTATTTGGAATCGCATCTGTCAAGGACGTGGAAATGGCTGATAAAAGTGATGGATTCGACGGAAGCGCAGTTGAGATTTGGTGCGTCGTTGACACATTCTAGTGATCCGCAGCATCCCAATCATCCGTTCCATACACCGGCCAGTAGTAAGGCATTTGTTTATATTTGTGGTGTTCTGTGCTGGATATGTGGAAAGGTTGAGGGTAATAGAGGGATTAAGCGGAAGGGTGGAAATGTTGAGAAAATGTGAATTTGATATTGAAGATGACTCGAATATTTATTTTATTTTACGATTTTATGGGGGTTTCTTTTTCTTTGTTAGATAAAATAAACAATTTGGGGGTTTAAAAAAATATTTCAGTTTAAAAATTTTTTTTCTCTTTGTTTTTCTCTCTAATTTTGTGGAAAAAAGTTTGTTAATTTCTGCCAGGTATCGAATTTTATAATAAATTAATGTGGTTCAAATTTCGTATATTTTTATATTACTTTAATATTATCTGATCAGCATGATGATTAATGTACATACATAGTATAAGACTGCCACCGCTACCGCTATCGCTGCTGTGGTTGTTGTTGTTGTTGTTGTTGTTGTTGAGCAAAAAAAACTAGCGTGAATTTTATTTGCCAAGGTTCAACGGCCCAGCCGACGACTAGTAATAATACACAGTTCATCGTAACGTCTAGTAGATTTTCGTCTTCGCGGCCTCAAAATACCGCACAGCAACCGTCGTCGACTACTACGGTGACTCGAAACCCCATCACTATTAACAGCATCTCCGGTAATTAGCAAATTCCATATAGAGCATGGTGTTTAGATAATTTTAAGGACGTGGTTTAGTGTTCTCATCTTTTTTTTACGGGAAGATTGAGTTTATTGTGATTTTTTTTTGTTCGATTGGAGGAATTTTTTTAATCAATGTGCGAATTTGTTTCATTTTTTTTGCATCTTCTTTTTAAATTCTATATTTTCGTGTTTTTTTTAATATTGCTGGTTTAACAATTTTTCTTCCGATCTTATATTTTAATGGTAATTTTTTTCCGTTTTTCTAAAATTGATTCAATTTTTTTTCTTAATATTTTTTGTCTATCATTTTTTTAAATACCAAAACTTGCAATATTTTTAATTTTTAATTTTTTACAGCTTTAAATGTCTTGTTTTATTTTCTGAATTTTTCAACGTTTTTCACTTTTTTTATCGTTTTGACTACACAACGAAAACTGTTTTTTGTAACTACGTATAACAAAATTTGACAATTGTCAATTTTTTTCATTATTTCGTAATTTTCAAAAATTTTTTTTACGTTTTCTGTTGATTCTTGAACATTTTGATAATTTTTTTCGTTTTTTTCTTTGAAGAAGGCGCTTGATTGATTTTTCAGATTGCTTTGTTATATCTTTTTGCCTTATTTTTCAAATTTTGATTTTTTCAGATACGTATTCACTTTTATAATCAACTTCTTTATTTGTTGGTTCACCTTTGTTTTCTTTTTCTTCAATTTCATTTAATTTACGATTTTTGATTTATACTTCTTTTTTTGGCATTTTCTATTTTACGAGTAGTTTTTGTATTTGAGATTCCAACCTATTTCAACGTTCCTTTTTTCTCGTAATTTTATTTAATCCTTTTCTTCTATTCATTTATTTATTCTTACCTACTTGACAATCGTATTTATTTTTTTTAATTCGGAAAATTTTTTGAATTTTTTTTGATTCTCATCAAATTTTTTAATGATTTTTGAAATTTTTCATCACATTATTTCATTTTTATCGTAATTTTTCAATTTTTTTGATTGACTTTTCACTTTTTTTTGTTAAATATTTTGTAAATATTTTCAAACGGTTTTTTACGTTTAAGCGGAACAGTTTCGAAATTTTACTTCTTTCTAGTTTTCGACGCAGTTTTCAATTTTTTTGGTCAAATTTTCATTGTATTTCGACGATTTACATTTATTTTTATCATATTTGATAAAATTAATTTTCATTTGAATTTTTATAAAAAATGTAGTATATTTAGCGTCAACTGAAATTCAACTTCCTTATGTAATTTTTTCACTAAATTATCACCGCTGCAGTAATTGAATTTTTTTATAATTTTTTCTGAAGATCTTAATTTTTTTAATATTTTTTTTTTTTTAGAAAAATGCATCATCCTTCTTATTTTTTTAAATTATTTTATGCGATGTTAATTTTTTTCATTTTCCTCTGTAATTTGATTTTATGTACAAGTTTGAGAAAAATTAGAAAAATGTTCTATTTGAAATCAAACGAGACAAATACGTGAGGGAATGATGAGCTCATTGCGATGTGATCATAAAGCCTCGCGAGGGAAATATGGGAGAGGGGACGCATCGGCGAAAGAGCACGAGGCCGAGCGTGTGTATGATGTTTTATTCCACTCTTGTAGTTTTCTAATTGGGAATTTTTCCTCGGTGATTTTCATTGTTGCAGGCAGCGAACCCAGGCGCGAATTCTTATCGTATTGCTTATCGTTGATGCGATCGCATAGCAACGAGCATGCGGATTCGTTACCGGTACTGGATATTTCGGCGTTGAAACACGTGGCTTACGTTTTGGACGCTTTGATTTACTACATGCGCTCGGACACGATTAACGCGCCGATACAGTCTAGCTCGGTGAATGCTTTTAATGATATCGATAGCGAATCATGGGTTGCCGATCAGGTAAGCAATACGTATACAAGCGTTTTGCAGGAACAAGGGCCGTTGATTAATGTTTTGCGGTTTCAGGACGAAAACGAAAACGACGAGAACGACGAAGAAATGAGCCAATCAGCGTTGGATAACGATTCGGTGATGGAGCAAGATTCGGTGTTCTGTAGCAGCACATTGGCCGCTTCGGCGAATAGTGGAAAAGGCCGAAAGAATATATTCTTCCAGAGATCCGATTCGACATTGTGTTTGGGGTGTAGTCCTCCGGATCCGTTTGAGACGCCGATGATTCAAGCTTTGCCTTTGGCCGATCAGCCCCATTTGTTGCAGCCGAACTCACGTAAAGAGGATTTATTCGGATTTCCAAAGCACAGTTCGGTGTCTGGTAGGTGGTCTTTGGTTGAAAAGGTGAGACGAGGAGATGGGGATTAATCGTGGTGTCTGTGTAGGAGAATCGTCGTTGCCTGGTTTGCCCACGAGGTTGGGATTGTCGACGAGACGTGAACAAGATATCGAAGATTTACACGGTAGACGTGATGCGGCTACGCAGATGGAGAACGCGGAGCCTAAAGCCACGGGTGAGTACAATATGAAATTAGAAGTGGAGTACTGAGGGTGTGAAAGGAGGTGGAAATGAGTGGTGATTGTAATGGAAATACGCAGTAACTTCCTGAATATTCGTTGGTGTTACGGGCTTTAGCGAAAAAAATGTGGTTTTATTAGATTACTCGGCTTCATTTGAATGCTATTTTTTTATGTATTTCCGGCAGCGTCTCCTAAAAACGAAGACATTCCATGCGACATGACTGTAGGCCGGATGCGAATGCAATTCGACGCCGCTTCGGCGACAGCAGCTGCAGACGACGGTCAAGATATAAACATGAGCACGGACGAGAGCTCGTCGCAAGGTGATTTTCGTATTTCCAAGGAGTTCGATTCGGCTCGTCGTACAACTAATCGATTTTAATTCACGTTGCAGAAGGTCAAGCGACCAGAAGAGCGCCTATAATAGTGTCCGCAGGAAATGTACAACAGCAGACGGACAGCGGCAGCGGTAACGCTGGAGGTATCGCTAAAAGCGTCATCGTCAGAGCTTCGCCGGCGACCGCAGGTAGTTCGGCGTCAATCGCAACTCAGGTACGTGAACTTCCACGTGTCACCGTGATACGGAAATGTGTCCTTAACGTGCGCGATGTTGTTACAGACGACTTCGGCTGCTAAAACACCGTCGACTTTGACTCGTTCCAACGTAGATGACGCGTTGATGGCGTTGAACGACGAAGTATCAGCTAACGTTACCATCGAAACGACCAAACCACCTATACAGAGGTAAAAGTGCCGAAGAAAAGGGGTATTTCGTGTGTTTAGTACTTACAGTGGATTTGTTTACAGACCTTTATCCATCATTGGACAAGAAATATCGCACGAGTTGTTACTCGGACGATGGAGATTGTCGTTGGATTTATTTGGTAGAGTTTTCATGGAAGATGTCGGACTGGAGCCTGGTTCGGTGGTGTCCGAATTAGGAGGATTTCCCGTCAAAGAGGCGAAATTTCGCAGAGAAATGGAAAAATTACGTAATCAACAGAATCGTGATTTATCGTTTACGAAGGTTCGGACGAATTCGGTGGTTTTTTGGGGTATTTTACACGTGTAATATGGTTTTTGTTTTGTTACAGTTGGAACGCGATCGTACGCAGTTGATTTTGCAAACGATTAAGGAATTGAATAATCAGTATAGTACGTTTTGTAAGCGCGCCTCGACGCAGCCACCGTTTGCCGTCAATAGGGTTAAGGTCACGTTTAAAGATGAGCCAGGTGAAGGATCCGGAGTGGCTAGATCGTTCTATACAGCTATCGCCGAGGTATGTAATATGCTGAAGTTGATGCAGAAGCAAGGACGCGTTCTGGAAAGATAAGAAAAGCGAAGGGGGAGGGTGGTTAACATGAAAGGATGGTAGATCTGAGGAGAAGGAAAAGCGGAACGGAAGAAGTAAAGTTCATTTTAACAAGGGTATTCCTAACGTAAAATGAATAATTCTCGTTATTTAATGGCCTAAAAATTGCTCAACATGAAATATTTTTCAAATGCAAGTTTTTTTTTGAAGAATTCCGCGTAATTTTGACTACTATAAAAATTCGATTTGGAGCAACCGCCTTTTCTCGAATTTTTCGAAATGTTTCTCAAAATGCAGCTAAATTGTGCTATTGTGTTGAAAAATATTCCGGAAGGTTGAGGCTAAGGTGATCTTTGGTGATAATACTCAGAATCGAGTTAATTTTTCATTAATAATTTTTGTTGCGAATACGTTGAACGATTTATTAAGTATGTTTTTTCCGTTTTCGCAGGCTTTATTGGTCAACGAAAAATTACCAAATTTAGAAAATGTACAAGTTGGCGGTTATCGTCACGCACCTTATAGTTGTTTCCGTAAAATGCAGGGCAGAGATAGAAGCGATGTGACGAGGTTGCGGTCGGTAAGTTCTTCGTCTCCGAGGGAACGAATCATTCGGACTCTAGACATGATTTTTACTCGATTTTATCGTAATTTTTCAGACGGCTCGAATGAGTACCGGTAGTCGTAACCGAGACCATCGTCGTCTATTGTCGGTGGACGCTCGTCCTTTCGTAACGGCCATCAATTCAGACGGTTCGGCTAATCCGAACGAACACCTTAATCATCATCAGCAACAGCTTGGCGAGCGTTTATATCCGAAGGTAACATACAACAGGATGGTTTCTGACGTGGATGAGCTTTTGGAGGTGGTGACACTTGTCGGTTTTTCGTTATAGGTACACAACCTTAAGCCTAGTTTCGCTGGTAAAATAACAGGCATGTTGTTGGAATTATCGGCGGCTCAGTTGCTTATGTTGTTGGCGTCGGAGGAAGCGCTTAGGCAACGCGTCGAAGAGGCTGTTAGCTTGATAACGAATTCCACTGAAATGGAAACCAACGAAGAATCTAGTGGTGAGTTGGAGGTGGGAATGAATGACGTATCGATGGTATAACGTTTTATTGTTCTATAGCCGATCGTAATAATACATCCGCGGCTAAACCTAGTTTACATTTGAAAGAAAACGAAGAAACTATGATGGACGATACGACGGATGATTGCGCGCCGTTGTTTTACTGCCCCGGCAAAGCGGGATTCTATTCGCCTCGACAAGGCAAAGCGACTTTCGAAAGACTGAACGCATTCCGAAATGTTGGAAGGTAAATATGACCGCAGATGTGGTGATATGGTGGATTCATCAATAATGCGTTTGTCTGCAGGATCATCGGGTTGTGTTTGCTGCAAAATGAACTATGTCCTATATTCTTGAATCGTCACGTGTTGAAGGTGATCTTAGGTAGGCCAATTAGATTCCACGATTTAGCATTTTTCGATCCGGTCATGTACGAGAGTTTGAGACAATTGATCTGCGACGCCGAATCCAAAGACGGAGCAGCGTTGTTTTCTGCCTTGGATTTGAATTTCAGGTATGCTCGGGATGCAAGACGAAATATGAAATTGGTTATAATACATTTACTTGTTTGTAGCATCGATCTGTGTCAAGAAGAAGGAGGATGTAGCGTCGAATTAATACCGAACGGACGCGACGTCGATGTGACCGCGGCGAACGTGTACGATTATGTTAGAAAATACAGCGAATGTAGGATGTTCAAGTGTCAACGTAAAGCTTTGGAGGTGAGTTGTGTGGTGATGCTGATGTGAAGATGCGATATTCACCGGTGATTTTTGTTTCAGTGCATAAGAATAGGGGTATTCGACGTGTTACCAGAAACCGCGATGGACGGATTGACGCCGGAAGATCTGCGATTATTGTTGAACGGAGTCGGAGATATTAATGTGAATTTGTTGATATCGTATACCAGCTTTAGCGACGAATCCGGCCCCGGAAATGGTGATAAGGTCACTAAAATTAAACGTTGGCTGTGGTCGATTGTCGAGAAAATGACGCAAATGGAACGTATGGATTTGGTGAGTTGTGGGTTGTCTCGAATTGAAATATCAACTATTAAATGATGAGGGAGGAGGTAGAAGACGAAGAAAAGAAATACACGTAAATGCGGGTATTTCACGATGTTCTTTTGATTGACAGGTCTACTTTTGGACCGGATCGCCTGCATTGCCAGCATCGGAAGACGGTTTCCAGCCCATGCCCAGCGTTACAATAAGACCACCGGATGATTCGCATCTTCCCACAGCGAACACGTGTATTTCCAGATTATACATACCGATATACAGTTCCAGAAATATATTAAAACAGAAATTACTATTAGCAATTAAAACGAAAAGCTTCGGCTTCGTATGAAGCGGCGGTGTTTCGTATCATCGGGCGGATTTTTTTTTTCAATTTTTCTTGTAATAAATATATATTATTTTGTAATCGCGTGCGTGTACTGCGGCGTCGTAACCAGCGTGTAAAATGTATATGCGATGAGTAGATTAGAGAGGTCCGGGAAACTTGAGTGGAGATTAGCGGAAATATGATGTAACCAGCGAAATACGCGAGATAAAGCGTTAAATCTTGTGTGCGCCGTTTTTCCTTCTTTTCGTCCCCCCTTCGATGTGAAATGTACGCATATTTTATTTTTGTTTTACGTATTTTTTTGTTTGTGTTTTTTTTCTTTGAATTTATTTTTTTTATTTATAAATGAGAACGTCGTCGTCGCTATTCGTATATAAATAATAAACGTAATACGTTATATCATTAAGCTTAGCATTCATGTAATCAATATAAAAAATTATATTGTTGAAGTTTCGTAATGTTTATTTAGCACGGAACGCTTGGTGTGTGGGGGATATTTATCTGATTTTTGAAAAGTGGTGATTGTTTTCTCTTACGGAATAAATGTGATAGATTTCTGGTGCTCGATATCATATTTAATGTGATTTTTGGGGGAAAATCGTGAATAAATGAAGAGTAAAAGAAGAGCGCCAAAAAGGAACATCGGATTTGGAATCAGCAGGGAGAAATGGGTAAAAAATTAAAACCATAAGGGGAGAATATCGAGGTGTAAAACTGAAAAGCGCCGTTTTAAGGCCAAATATGCAACCATATGAGATATAAACATTATATTCGTGGTCAGCGACCTCAATTTAGCAATATTCGACTTTTCGATCGATCATCTACGCTATAAATCGAGATTAAACGTTTTTTATTCGTGTATGACTTTTTCGATCGAACAAATAGTGCACCGTAGAGCAAAATCGATAGCGGCAATCAATTCTGCGGGGTTGATAACCTAAAATTTGACACTTCACACGCCTTCATAGCCTTTCTGTAGCCCAAGATAAATTCATTTGGTATGCGTTAATTGACAGCCGCCGTCTTCGTTTCGGTTGTTCAAAATCGAAAATTTCGAAAAAAATTTCAAATTTAAAGGTCGTGAGTGGTATCAATCTCTTCAGTTCGTTCCCACGATTGCAAATCTGGTCGAATTTTTCCAAAATATTTTACGCAATCAAGAGTAATTAACACTAATTGTTGAAATTACTGATAACAGCTTTTTAACAATAGCA